>APFE031046905.1:0-132492 GCA_000404065.3 Pinus taeda | reverse complement strand
TCCGAATAACACTTCCCCCCCCCCGTATTATCGCGGCTGCTGGCACGGAGTTATTAAGTAGTTTTGGCAATTTTTCATCGCTATGAAATTGTGGTTTTCAATGACTTTGGAGAAAAAGCAAGTAATTTTGACGCATTTTCAAATGTATGAGATAGTATTTTCAAATCTCACTTGTATAAAAAGATTCATCCAGTTTAGGCATAACAAATAGGAAATTTTAGCATTTTCCAGTGGTTTATTGGTTATACAAGCCAAAATATGAGCCTTGATAGCAATGTTAGATTCTCTATCCAATGTAAACCAATCAAATAATGACATGCAAATAATATAGATTGATAAAATGTTGAAGATGGTATTTATAGAAGTCTTGTCATGCAACTTCAAATTGTGTGTTTTCTTTAATTTTTAGATCTTAAAGGTCGAGCTTTCTTTCATAAGTTTGTAGGTAGGTTGAGAGGTGTGGTTTGAAAGGAAATATAAAATCAATAGTTAAACTAGAGCCTTGTCACAAAGATATGTATATGGCAATTAAGTGTTTTTAGGAGTGGATTTCTTTGCAGAAATCACCATGAGAATCATGAATTATGATAAGATATTCAAATATATTGATGAGAAAACACATTCAAAACACATTATTTTATTGTTTTGATGTAATAGTTGCATGTAATTACTTATTTCATCATTTTTAGTATTGCTAATTAATTTGCTTCAACTGAACATGCCACAAATTTTAAACAATTATTTATATAAAAATGTTTAAAAAAATAAATAAATCCATTGAGTAAACGAAGGACATTATTGCCTTCTGGATCTTGTTTTAAAATAGGTTGCAAATAGACATCTTAAAAAGCATACTAAGAAACAAATCGAAGTTATGATGGATTCGATTACATATGTGAAACATACAAACTTGGGAACTTGAGATTAAAGCCATAAAAGTATCAAACAATTTGGAATTTTTTTGAGGGAAATAGATTGTTTACTATTCATAGAGTGGGGGTAGGGGTGTCACAACAACTTGAAAGAGAAATGTCCGGTACCAAAGCAATAGAGAAATCAATTGAATTTGGAAAGTATTTGATATATTTGATTTGTCTTATGCGGGATGGGAAGCCACAATGACTTAGAAAATTATCGTCCATTACAAGGGTTGTAGAAATATCAATTGAATTTCCATATAGTTTAAAATATGAATGTTGTTTTTGTATAAAAAGGAAAAAATCAAATTACTTGGAAAAGCATTACTACACAACCAAACAGACATGACAAACCAAAGCATATAAAATTATTTTTAGCATTGTGATTATTAACCTTGACAACAACAAAAAACATTATTTTGTTGTTAGAATCGAGAGAGTTTGGGGATTACCCCTACCATTCCAACTCAGAAGTAGGTGGAGATGACCTGAACTATGTTCCAAACCTGGGAAGATTTCAAAAGAGGAGATTACATTTCTTGCATTCTCTCTCTTTGCACCAATAAATGGACATCCTATTACGCTTGGTATTTAAAGACAAGCAAGTTGAAAATTATAATGTTTTTTTTTTGGACTGGAGGACATTAAGTGCATTTTACGAAACATCAAATATTGGTTGGATGATATTGAATCTTGTTTGAGTCATATGGAGAGCTATGTGGTGTCGGATTCTGCTTCAGGGGATCTTACTGACCCTCCATGAGATCCAACTGGTCCACTTATGGATAGTACTCCAGACCTTATGGTTATCTCATTTGCTTAAGGCTTGAATATGGTCTCACAGTTTTGGCCTTCTTTTGTCAAGCTAGTTTTGAGGTTGTTGACACTTTTGTTGCTCTATGTTATCTCTCCAATATTTCTGTTGAGTGTTTGAGAAAGAAATGATTAGAGGTAACCACAAACCAACTTTGGAGATTAGGATCTAGCCTTCCTAATCTCAGAGAGTGCTCTCTCTTTTTTATTTAACTTTGTTTAGTTATTTGATTTTAGGCTAGTTATGATTGTACTTGGGTTTTGATTTAGATTTGGTGGCGGGATCACTTACTTAAATGAAAGAGGGGTGTCTTTTACCATTGGGCTATGGGATCAAATGTCAGACAAACAAGACCGGATCAAGTTCTAAGAACAATGTCTATAGGACAAGATAATAGATTTACTTCAGATCTCAAGGCTGGATGGTGAAGTGGTTTTAAATCGGATCCAAAGAGAAATTAAGGATGGGAGAGCAATTAACGATTCTCAAATCTGGATATCATAAAAAACATGTAAATGATTAACTGTGAAAACAGAGTGTACTTAAACAAATTCTGAGATAAAATTCCACTTAATTTTAAGTTTGTGAAAAACATAAGAGAATAACAAATTGATAAAGAAAATACTTCACTGTAATAGCTCTACACATGAATCCTGCAATGCAATCTCTTTATTACTTGCTCCAGTCAGCTGACTTGAAAATTGGTACAATAACCCTCAAGTTTATGATCAAAATGACTTTACAAATGTATATCAATCCATATTCAATACTTCGAATTATGAAGTATTTATACAAAAATAATTTACAAAATATCCCAAACTGTCTTGGGAATTAATCTAGGAGAAAGAAATATCTTCATGCAAGAAGATGGAGACATATATTGAACTGATGCTTGTTGTCCATGCTTATTAGGTTGTGTTGGCTTTAATCTTTGATATTTTTCCTTTTAATATCTACTTTGCTGTTTAGTCTTCATGCTGGATGTTCTATTTACTCTGACCGTCTAACTAATACACTTTCACCTGATACACTTTTACTTAGTTGACCTGTCATTATCCTTTTACTGCGCCTTTTTACTCTTACTGTACATTTTTACCTTTTGAATGTCATTTAATTTCTCCCATGTTTTAGCATTTGGTAATTGGATATTGAGCATCTTCCTGTAAATCTCATCTGCCTCCGTATACTTGGAAAAAGTAGGCTTATTCACAAAAAGGTGTTTCACCTCATGCTGGAGGTAGAACAAATTCTCATAAGTTTGGTACAAGACCTTGCCAATAGGTATGCCCTTCATGGATGAAGTATTCACTTGATCTCTGGCTACTTCTCTGATTTTTCTATTGTAGTCCTCTTGTGTCATCAACTTATCATTTATTACCAAGGGATTCCATAAACCATTTTGGCTCAAAATTTCAAATTTGACTATGAATCTGTTAATGGCTAGTTGCATGGTTTGGAACTTATCTTCTAGGTTTAACATTAAATTCCTCTTGGTGAGGACCCTTTTCACTTCCAAAATTGTACCTGTTCTGTCAGGTATCTCTAATTCCTGCAACTCATATTTGTTTTTGGAGTTTAGGAAGTGAATGATCCTTGAAGGTTCCTCTGGCATGTCTCCAAGTTCTGCTTTTACTCTCTGTATGGCCTTTGTAGCCTGTTTTATCAAATCAATTTGCTCAAAAATTACTTGGATGGATGGCCAAATCTCATTGACAGTGTCAATGATATTGGCCCACAATTGTTCTTTAGTCTATCCAAGGGGTTCCTTCAATGTCAGTTCCTTCTCCAGGATTTTTATTCTTTCATTCATTCTAGTGGCTATCTGCACTTCTTCTTTGTGCATGATTTGGGCAAGCTTGTAGCCAGTTTCCAGGCTGGTCACCTTCTCCTTAAGCTTGTTCATTTCAGTGGTTTGAATGTAAATTTCTTCCATTTCTTTGACCAACTTGTTTGCCTCATCACCTGTAGACCCTATTGCTGATGTAGAAGGTGTAGATGCTCACAGTGCTATGGCCAGTGGAGCTGTGGGAGCTAAGGATGCTACCAAAGTGGAAGGCACTGTAGCAGTAACTATTGGGATGACAGTGGCAGGGGCATCCTCAAGACTAGATTGTTTTAGGTGAATCAAGCTATCCAATTCTTTTTCCATCTCCTTTAGCTAATCATTGAGTTGTAGCATCAGGTCCATGATCTCCTCATGATTTGTTTGGCTTTCCAGGACCTCTTTTGTTTGTGGGTGTTCTAAATGAGGCAGCTTTAGTTGTTTCTTGAGAGCTGTTATATCATCATTCTTCTTTTTGATCAATTTCTCAGCAGCCTTAATGTCACTTGGATCATGGCCCAACTCAATGAACAAGTCCTCCAATGACTTGATCCTGTTGTCTTTGGCCTGTGAGGAGGCCTTCTCCAATTTGAATTGGGCTGTGATGTTGTCCAGTGAACCTTGTAGCCCATGTGTAGCCATGGCCTTTCCTGTTAGGGTGGAGTAAATCATCTCTCCAGCCTGTTTATGAAACTCTATCTAGTCAATGGGATGAACATCCCTGACCAATACCTCAAAATCAGTTTTTTGTAATCCGATGAGGTCTTTGGCTGCTGGACAGTTGGCTACATGAATGAGACTTGCATTCCTGCTTTGATGTTAAAAGCTGACATCAACCTGCTCTGGTTGGTTGGTGTGTGTTTGAAGTATTGGGCATATGTCTCAGCCTTTAACTTCTCATTCCTCATCTTTATCTCCTTGTACCTATATTTGATGTCTCTTTCTTTATCAGCTGGCCTAGTGAAGGAGGAAACCTCAACACTTAGCTGTCTCTCAATCATTTGAGTGTTGGAGGTTGATGGTTGTTTTGTCTCTCCTGAAGCCGCTGTGTCTTTGCTTCTTTGCCCCATTGTTTCAGTGTCAGTGATTTCCACTGATTCAATGTTCTCTTCGTGTTCAGATAGAGGATTCAACTTGGGCCTTTTTCTGAGTTCAAAGCACTCATCTGTGGTCTCCATGGCAGAACTAGAACCATCCTCCCTATTTCTTTTTGGATTCTTGTCCTCATTGGCTAGGGTCTGTAAAACAAGAAGATTACTCATTGGTTCCCCTAGTTCTAGAACCCATGGGAAAGAACTATGGTCAATTTGATTTTCAACATCAATTAGTGTGTTTTCAACATCCACTACTGTGCTATCCATGTCAAGTATTTTCCATCCACTCAGATTGGTTGGAAAACTGCTCAATATTAGGTCTTGGATGGTGGATGAAAGGTCCTAATTTGACCTAGAGTCTCAACTTGTTTATGGCCCCATGAGAGTCACACTACCACATGAAGATGTTTCTAAATTTCATCTGTTGTAATATCTTGTCAGCATCTGGTACAACCTCTCTGTTATTGCAAATGAAGGGGCCCAATTGGTTTTTCATCTTAAACTGGGTTTTCTTCCTAGCAGCTAGGAAGTTGACTTCATCTGAATTGATGATTTGCCTAAAATACTCCAGTGCAAATATCCTCATAGGGAGGTATTTGGGTAGCTTATAAGGGGCTAGTTGGTAGCCATAAACTTTGATTTTAGTGTGGTTCTGGTACAGATACCAGTCTCCCACCTTGCTGTTTTTGGCCAACTGTAACACCCTCTTGATTTCTTGGCTGATTCTTGGCTGAGGGGTACTGGTCAGCATGTTCATGACTGGATGGAAAAATATGTTGATGAAGTCCTTATAGGTGAATGTTGTGGAGCTGATCTCTCTTTTCCCTTGGTATCCAACTTTTGGATGCTGACAGGGAATTTATATTCTTGGTAATACAAAAACATGTGAAATAACAATGAAGAATACTTGAAAACTCCTTCAGTTGGCAGTATGGTAAATTGTTCATGCATCATGTCTGCAATGAATTGAGCATAGTTGTACATGATAACATGAGGCTTTCCTGGGGTAAAAATGGACATGAAGGCCAGGATAACCTCATCCACATGCCCATATGTGGTATATCCTAGGATGTAAGAGAGCATAAGGTGGACTATCTGTGGGAGTATGACGGTCTTCTATGATGAAAGTCTAGAAGATTTGTCTTATCTTAACCAAGTCTAGTGTGATATATAGGTCCAATAGGTCTCCAATGGATAGTGGGGTCTCATTAGGGCTAGGTTGCACTTGCAACATTTGCTTGATAGACTCTAGAGTGATTGTGAATAACAACTGCTGGTTGGGGGCAACAATAGCCCTTTGGCTAGGGATATAGCAAGCATGAAAGAAGTGTATGATATCAGGGAATGGATGCACTTTTGGGAATAAATACTTGGGTAAATTGGATTCCCATAGATGGATGTCATCGGTATGGTTCAGGAATCTATCCTTACTCAAGCAGTGGAGTTTCAGAAGGTAGGATGGCAAAGCAGTATCATTTATCTGGAAATCCCTATCTGCTAGTGCCAAATGGTCGATGTACAAGTGAGGGGTTGACAGGGGTCTTATGTCCAGAGAGGTCTGGGAATCCATGACCGAGTTTATGGATCGGGATTAGCCTTGTGGTTGCTGCCGATGTAAGGTTTTGGAAGCTTTGTTACAACGAAGGGTAATTAGAGTTTGCAAAAAGAAGGGCTTTAGGTATTGAATTGAAATACTCTTCAATTTAGGGAAATTTTAATTAATTTCAATTAATTAAGCTTTTAATTGGCTGTACGTTTTCAAATTGATAGGGTCGTTTTGGTTTTTCTCAAGAATACCTGGAATTTGGTGGTATGGCTTGCAAACTAGTTTGAAAGGTGATTGCAGAGGGTATGGTGGCTTCAGCTGTGAACTGGATGCTCAATTGGGTGTCCGGAGCTTCTTCGGGTGGTAGACAGTAGTCAATTTTGGTCCTAAAGGCTTAGGGTGTCGCAGAAAAGCTTGAGCAGCATTCAAAGTGAAAACGAGTGAAAAGGGTGAAATGGGGCTTCTCCGGCCTTTTAACCGGCAACAATTACATTTTGGTGTGGAATTTACAAATGAATAGTGGATGATTTTTGGTCTTGGCAGGAAGGCGGTTTTTAGGGCCATCGCACCACTTTTGGAGGCAAGGCAATATTTCCTTGCGAGAACGTGATCTAGTGTGGGGTTGCCACGTAGCAGAATAGTGCCTGGGCAAAACCATGAATCTCGCATGCTCTAGGGATGGTAATGGTCAGACAGTGATTGTGCTTGATATGGATGCGCATTGTTGGATTTGGGGTTGGGAGATCGGACGACTATCATGTGGTCAAGATGCACGGAGGAAATCAGGACTAGGATTTGCGGGTCCCGGGGGTTTAATTACAAATAATTTGTAATTAATTAATGAATAAAGTAGGGATTAAATGTAAGCTCGGGTTTAATAAAGTGGGACCAGGGTTTATTATGGTGTGGTTTTTTAACCGCACCAAGGGTTGGTGGGTTAAAAGGGTTTTGACGGGGAAATATGAATCGGGGAGTTAATTAAATAATGTGGGGGGGATAAAAACTTAGGATAAGGGGTTTTTATGGGTTTTGAAGGGAAAAGGGGTTTTGGGTAGGGGGTGAGTTTTGGAAGGTAATTTACTAGGGAAATGTGTGAAACCAAGGGGTAAGGGTCAAAATGAGGGGAAAAGGGTATTTAATAAGAAATGAGGGGATAATGGGGAAATTAGTAAGTATGTATGTGAGGGTGAAATGAAATGAGGGGAAGTTAATCAAACAAGCTTGTGAACATCTTTTCACTCTCATAAATGCTCCTGCACATGAAACATAGGATTAAGCATGATATATGTGCTTTCGACTGAGAAACCTTGTACATTTGCAACCTTTCTTCTACCTACCCTTTATTTATCCTAACATTTTTTCTTCACTTTATTGGGTGCATTTGAGCTTGCATGCCCTTTATTTTTTTTCTTTTGACAAGCAAACTATCTAATTCTAACCTTATAACTTTCAATGGCACAGATTAAGCTGATGAGCACATTTTTATTCTCTACCTAACTAATGATCTGCCAAGGTTAAACAATTTGGCTAGATCTTTATTCTCTATCTATCAACATAAAATTAAAAAACATGAACGAGTCAAGATTAAGTTGTTTGAGCATCATGGATTGTGGCATTTCCAACAATCTGCACACACCCTTATTTTGCATAGTAAAGTAAAAAGTAGTGGCACTTTAATTTGCACACTTTCATGATCTGTTTTATTTCTTTTTTGGGGTTCATATTTTTCACTTTTTTTCACTTTTTCTCTTTGTTTTTGTGTTCTTTGATTATTCTTTTAGGACATACCCTCTTTACATTTTTTTAATTTTTTAACATGGAAAACATTTTTCAGAAAGCAAAAGTATGTACAATATTACAAGACTAACCATAGCCAATTCAAAATTATGAATCCTATTATTATAGGACCCTAACAGTGGCTCCACATGGGGATGGAATTTCCTAATGAAATGTCAAGAACTTTAAGATCAATAGCCTTTGAAAATGTGACTAAAGTTACCTTCTAAACTGTTCTTCTGTGATTCACTTTATTCATACTTATGATGGTGAAACCTTCAAAGCTCAGGGCCTTCTCTTCGGGCTTCAACTTCAAAAGATCACCATCCAATCCAATCTAAACTCTGCACTGTTATATACAATGAGTAAAGTAAAGTGAACTATTGTTAATTTGTGGAAAAGTAATGCTTCAACATTCTACCATTGACAGGTCCTTCTGGTAGATCTGTTCAATCTAACTCTCTCAAGAAAAATGCATTGTTACCTCTGTAACCATAAATGACATAAGGGCCTTGCCACAGAAAATCAAATTTTCCATGTTTGCCCTTGTCTTCTCTTCTAGAATCCCATCTAAGTACTTTTTCACCTATGTAAAATCATCAAATTTAGCCTTTTTTATCAAAAATATTTTTGATTTTATCCGGTATTACTTGTGATTTGACATAGAATTCTTCTCTGGTCTGCTGCAAGTGTATGGTCTGGTTTATCCTCCTCTGGATATCATTTGGTTCTACCTGCAACTCCTTGATGATGTTCATTACTGGAACTCCTAAAGAGGATGGAAAAACAACATCCATTCCATATACTAACTGATAAGGAGATGTACTAATGGACTTTTTGGTAGTTAGTCTATTCGCCCATAAGGCATTCACCTTCTTTATGTTCCATGTCTTTTTGTTGTCTTCTAGTAATTTCTTAATGATATTGACAAAGCTTTTGTTAGAGGATTCAACAAGTCCATTACCTTGAGGGTAATAGGCAGTGGAGTGGCCGAGGGTGATGTGGTATTTGATACAAAAGTCTACCATTTTCTTGGATTTAAAAGCAACTGCATTATCAGTAATGAGCTTTTGGGGGCATCCAAATCTTAACATGATATTATTTTCAAGGAAGGAGATAATGACAGAGTCTGTAGCTTGTCTAGAAGGGATGGCTTCTATCGAGTTGGTAAAGTAATCAGTGGTTGTCAAAATCCACTTATGCTAGGCTGAGGAGGCTGAGTGAATTTCTCTAATGAAGTCTAAACCCCATTGTTGAAATGGCACTTTTGTGGAGATGGGTTTGAGAGGTAAAGGTAAAAGCTTTCTTTTTTCCCTCAAGTATCTAACATTTATGACAAGAGGTCATATGTTTCTTAACATATGCAAAAAGAGTGGGCCAATAAAAAAGCAACCCTTAGAATTTTGTCAGTAGTAGTCTTCCAATACAAGTGTTCTCCACAATCTCCTGCATGAAATTCTTGCATGATTTTATCAGCTTCATCTTTCAGTAAACAATTTAATAGAATATCACTATTATCTTTCCAAAATAAAGCATTATCTATGATACAATATCTCATTGATTTCATTTTCAAAACTCTAGCTTTAGTTCTAGATAGACCAAGAGGAGCTTGTAAGTTTAATAAGACAAATATGATATCTACATACCAAGGTGAATTTGTAAAAGGTTCACTGATCCGTGGAGTCGCCATCTCTTCCTGATCATCAAGGGCACTAATGAAATTTATATCTAGGGCCTGATAGTTCGATTCAGCCATGAGTTTGGTTAAACCTTGGCCTTTGATAAGTTTTGTAGGCTTTATTTCTCTGTCATATTCCAAAATAATGGCAATCCATTTGCCTTTCTTCCCTTCAGGCCCATTTTGCATCAAAATGTCCTTTACTACTGAGTTTGGAACATAAGCAATGATGTGTGAATATAAGATGTATACTCTAAAATCTTTAATAGCTTTCACTAAAGCCAATGCCTATTTTTCCATTATGTTGTAATTTAGCGTTGCATCTCTTAAAGATTTACTGAAAAATGCAATGGGCTGTTCATATCCTTGATCATTCTTTTGCAACAAGACTGCTGCAATAGTATGTTTTGAAGCAAAAGAAAAAATTATAAGATCTTTTTGAAAATCAGGACTTATAAGGGCTTGTTTGATGGCCTCAAAAGGTTGTTTAGATTCCACTGTCCATTTAAGTGCTGAATATTTTCTTAACATATTATTTAGTTCTCTAATTAATTCTGCTAAATTTGAAATGAATCTCCTAAGAAAATTAATTTTGCCTAAAAATGACTATAATTCTTTGATGTTTCTAGGATGGGTGATGGTCAACATTGCCTCTATTCTAGCAGGACCTATTCTAATTCCATCTTTGGATATTATATGTCCCAAGAGTTTACATTCTTCTAGACCAAAGAGTGTCTTTTTGGGATTTAAAGGAATGCCAATTTTTCTGCATTTAATGAAAACTCTTCTGAGATGATCTAGATGTTCATTGTCAGATTTAGAAAAGACTGTGATATCATCTTGGTAAACAACTAGGAAGTCATGGATTTCTTTAGAAGAATCTATATCCATAGCTCTTTGAAATGTTGCTCCTGCATTCATTAACCAAAATGCATTTTCAAATACATGAAAGTACCCCAAGGAGTAGTAAATGCAGTTTTTGCCTGGTCCTCTGGTTGAACTAAGATTTGGTTATATCCAGAAAATCCATCAAGCAATGAAATTCTGGATGAACCTACTACCCTTTGAAGAATATGGTCCATTTTTGGGAGAGGATAGTTGTCTTTTAGTGAGACCTTGTTCAGAGTTCTGAAATCAACACAGAGTCTGATTTTTCTTTTTTTCTTCCTAGTAGTGATTAAGTTTGAGACCCAATCTGAATTCTAATGGGAGCTATGATTTGGTCATCATACATTCTCTTCACCTCCTTCTCAATAGATGGCACGAGAACTTGATTAATTCTCCTAAGTTTCTATTTAAAATGTTTAAGATATTCTTTGATAGGTTACTTGTGTTGAATTATGTTGGTGTCATAAGATTTTAAGTCTTTATAACTCCATGCAAATACATCTTGAAACTCTTTAAACAAATTTATGTATTTAACATTTTCATTTGGAGGTAAGGCTTTTGATATTTTAATGAGTTTAGGTTTTTATGCAGTTCCTATGTTACACACTTTTATATCCGCTCTTAAAGGCTCCATTTTTGGTTTCCTAGCTACATCGTTGGAATCAAACAACTCTTCTAAGGGGACTAATCCCCTAGGCAAAAAATTATTTTTCAGGTTTAGAATTTTAGGAGCATCATTCATTATTTCTTCTATTTATACATTTTCTAAGTTATCTACTTCTAATTTAGTGAAATTAGTGGGTTTACCTATATCTAAAATATTTACATCTATGTCACTCTCTATGTCATTGTCTACTGTACAATCTGTATCTATATTACAGTTCTGAAACTCACTTTCAGAATTCATGAAATCATAAATTTTGGAATCCTATGAGAAAATCTACCAATATTTCAAATTGTCAGGTATGATAGGCCTATGTCTCACTTCTGCAGTGTACTGGTGGTTGGGCTGAAAACGCAGTTTGCAGGTACTAGCAAAAGTGGCCAGACTGTGGGCTTGGGCTTGCTTATTACGTTTCCTAGGAATGGCAACAAAGTCTATTTCCAGAAGGTCTTTGATCTAAACTAGGGCAGTCTCTTTGTATTGGCTTAGTCTGGGATTATTTACAGAGTATTCACCTTTGATTTGTTTAATAATCAATTCTGAGTCTCCCATTATAGAAACTCTCTTGGCTCCAAGTTTTCTAACCATTTGTAATCCTAAGATCATAGCTTCATATTCTGCCATGTTATTTGTGCTTTTAAAATTTAACCTAAATGCATGACCTTCAGAATGATTATTCTCCACGTTGTGAATCCACACTCCTGCACCTACTCCTAGTCTATTCACAGATCCATCAAAATCCAAATGCCATAGTGATTCATGAAAAATGTTTTCACTGTCAGGTGTTTTGTATTTCTGTTCTACAGTGGTGATTTCCTTTTTGTCATGGTCTGAATTGTACAAGATGAAAGAGTCCATATCAGAATGCATGGAGTATATATGAAAATTTTGTGGTTTTTCTACACTACTCACCATGTATTTCATCAAGGTCTCTCTATAAAGTTTTATTTGTTTAATTGTAAAGATCCCTGCAATTTTGCTCCCCATGAGCGAGATAACATCATTCCATATTTGGGTGGGATGTCAACAACTACTATGTCCATCAAAATACTATTTGTTGGGCACTGGACTACAGTTACACACAAATCCTTGATCAGGCCGAGGCATTTAACTTGGCTAGAGTCAAAGGAAAATAGGTCCTTATATGGTCTGGTGATATCTAAGTTTAGACTCTCCATGATTGCCTTTGGAATTAAGTTATGGGATGCCTCTGAGTCTAGCATAGCATTATGTAATATTTTGTCATGAATGTTCAAACTAATGTAGAAAGGAGGGATACACCCTTGTTGATGGGTGCCATTTACTTCAAGGCCAAACAATAACTCAGGCTGATCAACATTTAAATTCACAACATCCTCCCCTTCACCTATATTCAATGTTTGAGTGATCTATGATCTATATGATTCATTTTTCACTAGCTCAGTCAAAGGGACTGATATCTTCAATTTTGCTATCTCAGTTTTATTGTTGAAAGGCAATTGAGTTTTGCTTGATTGGATGAGATCTTCCTTAGTGAATGTGGCTTGTGTGTTTTTATCTTCCTTTTCAGTGTTAGGCACTTCGGTTTGTGTTTCAACAATTTTGTTTTGAATTCTCTTATTTGGAATGTTTTGAGTAACTATTTCAGTATGAGTTTCAGATGAAGTTATATCTATAGTTTTTGGGCTAGAAGTCTCCTGAGTTCCCCTAGGGAGGATTTACAAGATTTTGGTTGCAGGAGCTTCTGTTATCTTTTTAGTTTTGGTGTGGATTGATCTCTTAGTGGGAGTTTCATTGTTCTTTTTACTTCTTAAGCTATACTATTTGTGAACCTCATATATGGCAGATTCATAGCCCTGTTTAAAGTCGAAGAACTCCCCAGATTCTAATTGCAATTATTGCAACATGTACAATTCATGTTCTTCCCGAGCAAGAAAAACAACATCTTCATTTTTATTCCTAATAAGTTTATCTGGGCATCATCCTCTCCTTCATGCCTTTGTGAACCCTCATCATAGTTTTCTTGGAAGGGTGGTCTAATTTGCTGATCTGGTATTGTATTCTTTCCAGTGTTAGGATTCTTCCTGATGTTGGGGTTTCTTATTAGAGGTGGCTGTTGATTCTCCCACTGAGTTTTTCTTTCCATGTTTTTGAATCTATCCATTATTCTTTCTACACTCTTTGCTAAATTATCTCTTTTACCATCATAAGTGGAAGTTTCCTCTTTAATGAGAACTCTCTTGTCATTTCTCATTCTAGCTTTCTTAGCTAATAGATTGGCTTCTACACTGACAGTATTACTTTGCATTTGTTCCAATGTTTCAGGGTTTCTTTCCCTCAACTGGTATGACATATCAATGTCAAAACCATCAAGGAATTTGATTAATACTAGGTCTGGTGGAGGCTTAATATTAGCAGGGATTGCATTGTAGATGCTATTGAAGCTAGTACAATAATCTTGAACTGACTCATTAGGAGCTCTTATCATATTCAAAAAGTATTTGCAGAGGGTTTTTATTTCTCTCTCATCTATGAATAATCAATCTATGAAAAGCAACTAAGTCTGCAATACGATTCGCAGGTAAAGCTTTGAACCATTTCTTAACATCCCCAGTTAATGTTTGGGCAAACAACCTCATTTGGACATCAGAATCATCAATCTCATGCAACTCAAAATAACCAGTCATTTTGTTCACATGCTGTTGGGCAGTATACTGACCAGTAGCATCAAACAAAAAGATTTTTCTTTGATAATCTTGGGGCATGGCATGGAGTTGTGTTGGTAAAACCAAAGGTGCATATCTGTCTGCCATGGCTGAGATTCTGGCTTTACTAGGGGGTAAAGTGTTGGTACTTGAGTAAGGGCTTGAAACAGATGGAGATGAAATCAATGAGGATGAGGAGTTTGGTTGGATAGGAAGATGATGAATGACTGGTTTAGGAGAATGGACTGTGGTGGATACAATTGGTAAGGTGGTAGTAAATGAAGGTGTATTTATAGCATTTGAAGATTGTGTAGAAATTTTAGAGGCAGCAACAGTGAGGGCAACTAGTTCAACTGATTGTTGAAGGTAAGCATCATCTATATAGCTTATCAATGTGGAGGTTAAAGCTTCTAACTTTTCAAAAGTATCCAACATAGATTTATCAAAATCTAGATGTATAGGCACCTTTTTTGACTCAATGAATTGAATACAATTAGGGTCTAACACAGTTTCATGAATTACATTCTCTGATTTAGTTCTAAACAATGAGAGATCAAATGACAAATCAAATGGAATTTCCTTTGAAGTTGATAATTCCCGAGGGAGTGAATTTGCTTTAACTAACTCGCTACTACTTGCTTGAGTTTTTACCTTTTTTGGTTTTCTTAAAATCTTGTCTGCATCATCAACTATGGTAGCAGGGTTTGGATCTGGATTTGCCCTTGTATAGTGAGTCTTCTTGGGAGCCAAAATTTTAACTTTTTAATTGTTTTTATGAAACTTTTTAACAACACTAAAAAAAAATGACCTTAAGGGGCACAACATAAAAATTTAAGGTTTCCTCAAAGTTTTTATTACACTGAGGATCGAAGTTCCCAGTATGGTTGCCAAGATGTTATCTCTCCAATATTTCTCTTGAGTGTTTGAGAAAGAAATGATTAGAGGTAACCACAAACCAACTTTGGAGATTAGGACCTAGCCTTCCTAATCTTAGAGAGGGCTCTCTCTTTTTCATTTAACTTTATTTAGTTATTTGATTTTAGGCTAGTTATGATTATGCTTGGGTTTTGATTTAGATTTGGTGGTGGGTTCACTTACTTAGATGAAAGAGGGGTGTCTTTTACCATTGGGCTATGGGGTCAAATGTCAGACAAACATGACTGGATCAAGTTCTAAAAATAGCATCTACAGGGCAAGATAACAGAGTTACTTCAGATCTCAAGGCTGGATGGTGAAGTGGTTCTCAATCAGATCTAAAGAGAAATTAAGGGTTCCTTAGGCCGGATTACGAAGAAAGTGAAAGAGGTCAATCGAGATGGGAGAGCAATTAAGGATTCTCAGATTTGGATATCAGAAGAAAACATGTAAATGATTAACTGTGGAAAACATAGTGTACTTTAAACAAATTATGAGATAAACTTCGAGTTATTCATTCAACTTTAGATAACATTTAAGTTTGTGAAAAACATAAGAGAATAACAAATTGACAAATAAAATACTTCATTGTAATAGCTCTAAACATGAATCCTGTAATGCAATCTCTTTATTACTTGCTCCAGTCTGTTGACTTGAAAATTGGTACAATAACCCTCAGGTTTATGATCAAAATGACTTTACAAATGTATAGCAATCCACACTCAATACTTCGAATTATGAAGTATTTATACAAAAATAATTTACAAAATATCACAAACTGTCTTGGGAATTAATCTAGGAGAAAGAAATATCTTCATGCAAGAAGATAGAGACAGATATTGGATTGATGCTTGTTGTCCATGCTTATTAGTTTGTGCTGGCTTTAATCTTTGATATTTTGCCTTTTAATCTCTGCTTTGCTATTTAGTCTTCACGTTGGATGTTCTATTTACTCTAACCTTTCAACTGATACACTTTTACCTGGCTAACCTGTCATTATCCTTTTATTGTGCCTTTTTACTTTTACTGTACATTTTTACCTTTTGACTTTCTACAATAAGTCATTTAATTTCTCCCATGTTTCAGCCTCTAGTAATTGGATATTGAGCATCTTCCTGTAAATCTCATCTGCCTTTGTATACTTGGCAAAAGTAGGCTTATTCACAAAAATGTGTTTTACCTCATGTTGGAGGTAAAACAAATTCTCAAAAGTTTGGTACAAGACCTTGCCAGTACGTATGCCCTTCATGGATGAAGTATTCACTTGATCTCTAGCTACTTCTTTGATTTTTCTATTGTAGTCCTCCCGTGTCATCAACTTATCATTTAATACCAAGGGATTTGGTAAACCCTTTTGCCTCAAAATCTCAAATTTGACCATGAATTTGTCAATGGACAGTTGCATGGTTTGGCACTTACCTTTCGAGTTTAACATTAAATTCCTCTTGGTGAGGATCCTTCTCACTTCCAAAATTGTACCTGTTCTGTCATGTATCTCTAATTCTTGCAACTCATATTTGTTTTTGGAGTTGAGGAAGTGAATGATCCTTGTATCTTCCTCTGTCATGTCTCCAAGTTCTGCTTTTACTCTCTGTATGGCCTCTGTAGTCTGCTTTATCAAATCAATTTGCTCAAAAATTACTTGGATGGATGGCCAAATCTCATTGATAGAGTCAATGATATTGGCTCACAATTGTTCTTTAGCATGTCCAAGGGGTTCCTTCAATGTCAGTTCATTCTCTAGGCTTTTTATTCTTTCATTCATTCCAGCGGCTTTCTGCACTTCTTCTTTGTGCATGATTTGGGCAAGCTTGTAGTCAGTGTCTAGGCTGGTCACCTTCTCCTTAAGCTTATTCATTTCAGTGGTATGAACGGATATTTCTTCCATTTCTTTGACCAACCTGTTTTCCTCATCACCTGTAGACCCTGTTGCTGATGTAGACAGTGTAGATGCTGGTAGTGTTGTGGCCAGTGGAGCTATGGGAGCTAAGGATGCTGCCAAAGTGGAAGGCACTACAATAGTAACTGTTGGGATGACAGTGGAAGGGGCATCCTCAAGACTAGCTTGTTTTAGCGGAATCAAGCTATCCAATTCTTTTTCCATCTCCTTTAGCTGATCATTCAGTTGTAGCACCTGGTTCATCATCTCCTTATGATTTGTTTGGCTTTCCAGGACCTCTTTTGTTTATGGGTGTTCTAAATGAGGTAGCTTTAGTTGTTTCTTGAGAGCTGCTATATCCTCATTCTTCTTTTTGATCAATTTCTCAGCAGCCTTAATGTCACTCGGATCATGGCCCAGCTCAATGACCAAGTCCTCCAATGACTTGATCTTGTTGTCTTTGGCCTGTGAGAATGCCTTCTCCAATTTGTATTGGGCTGTGACATTGTCCAGTGAACCTTATAGCCTGTGTGAAACCATGGCCTTTCCTGTTAGGTGGAGTAAATCATCTCTCCAACATGTTTATGAAACTCTATCTGATCAATGGGATGAACATCCCTGGCCAATACCTCAAAATTGGTTTTTCTGTAATCAATTAAGGTCTTTGGCTACTGGACAGTTGGCTGCATGAATGAGACCTGGACCTTTCCTGCTTTGATGTCCAAAGCCGACATCAACCTGCTCTGGTTAGCTGGTGTGTGTTTGAAGTATTGGACATATGTCTCAGCCTTTAACTTCTCATTCCTCATCTTTATCTCCTTGTACCTATCTTTGATGTCTCTTTCTTTATCAACTGGCCTAGTGAAGGAGGAAACCTCAACACTTAGCTGTCTCTCAATCATTTGAGTGTTGGAGGTTGATGGTTGTTGTGTCTCTCTTGAAGCAGCGGTGTGTTTGCTTCTTTGCCCCATTATTTTAGTGTCAGTGATTTCCACTGATTCAATGTTATCTTCCTGTTCAGACACAAGATTCAACTTGGGCCTTTTTCTTAGTTCAAAGTACTCATCTGTGGTCTCCATGGCAGAACTGGAACCCTCCTCCCTATTTATTTTTGGATTCCTGTCCTCATTGGTTAGGGTCTGTAAAATAGGAGGATTACTCGTTGGTTCCCCTAGTTCTGGAACCTGGAGGAAAGAACTATGGTCAATTTGCTTTTCAACGTCAATTAGTGTGTTTTCAACATCCACTACTGTGCTATCCATGTCAATCAATGCATTTTCCGACCACTCAGATTGGTTGACAAATTGCTCAATATCAGGTCTTGGATGGTGTATGAAAGGTCACAATTTGACCTTGAATCTCAACTTGTTTATGACCCCATGAGGGTCATACTGCCACATGACGTTGTTTCTAAATTTTATCTGTTGCAATATCTTGTCAGCCTTTGGTCCAACCTCTCTGTTATTGCAAATGAAGGGGCCCAATTGGTTTTTCATTTTAAACTGGGTTTTCTTCCTCGTAGCTAGGAAGTTGACATCATCTGAATTGATGATTTGCCTAAAATACTCCAGTGCAAATATCCTCATAGGTAGGTATTTGGGCAGCTTATAAGGGTCTAGTTGGCAGCCATAAACTTTGATTTTAGTGTGGTTCTGGTACAGATACCAGTCTCCCACCTTGCTGCTTTTGGCCAATTGTAACACCCTCTTGATTTCTTGGCTAATTCTAAGCTGAGGGGTACTGGTCAGCATGTTCATGACTGGATGGACAAATAAGCCGATGAAGTCCTTATCGGTAAATGTTGTGGAGTATTTCTGGATCAAGGGTGTCCAATGACAACTGATCTCTCTTTTCCCTTGGTATCCAACTTCTGGATGTTGACAAGGAATTTATCTGCTTGGTAATACAAAAACATGTGAAATAACATTGAAGAGTACTTGAAAACTCTTTCAGTTGGCAGTATGGTAAATTGTTCATGCATCATGTTTGCAATGAATTGAGCATAGTTGTACATGATAGCATCAGGCTTGCCTGGGGTAAAAATGCACTGAAAGGCTAGCATAACCCCACCCACATGCTCATCTGTGGTATATCCTAGGATGCAAGGGAGCATGGTGATTATATGTCTGCTTGGCTTTTAAAAAATGGTGGCAGCATAAGGTGGACTATCTGTGGGAGTATGGCAGTCTTCTATGATGAAAGTCTGGAAGATTTGTCTTATCTTAACCAGGTTTAGTGTGATATATAGGTCCAATAGGTCTCCAATGGATAGTGGGCTCTCATTAGGGCTAGGTTGGACTTGCAGCATTTGGTTGATAGACTCTGGAGTGATTGTGAATAACAACTATTGGTTGGGGGCAACAATAGCCCTTTGGCTACGGAAATAGCAGGTATAACAGAAGTGTATGATATCAGGGAATGGATGCACTTCTGGGAATAAATACTTGGGTAAGTTGGATTCCAACAGATGTATGTCACTGGTATGGTTCAGAAATCTATCCTTACTCCAATAGAGGAGCTTCAGAAGGTAGGCTGGGGAAGCAGTATCTTTTATTTAGAAATCCCTGTCTGCTAGTGCCAAATGGTCGATGTCCAGGTGAGGGGTTGACACGGGTTTTACATCCAGAGAGGTCTCAGAAGCCATGACTGTGTTTATGGATAGGGATTAGGCTTGTCGTTGCTACAGATGTAAGGTTTTGGATGCTTTGGTACAACGAAGGGTAATTAGAGTTTGCAAAAAGAAGGGCTTTGGGTATTGAATTGAAATACTCTTCAATTTAGGGAAATTTTAATTAATTTCAATTAATTAAGCTTTTAATTGACTGTATATTTTCAAATTGAGAGGTCCGTTCTGGTTTTTCTCAAGAATACTTGGAATTTGGTGGTATGGCTTGAAAATTGGTTTGAATGGTGATTGCAGAGGGTACGGTGGCTTCAGCTATGAACTGGATGCTCAAATTGGGTGTCCGGAGCTTCTTCGGGTGGTAGACAACAACCAATTTTGGTCGTAGAGGCTTAGGGTGTCGCAAAAAATCTTGAGTAGCATTCACAGTGAAAATGAGCGAAAAAGGGTGAAATGGGGCTTCTCTGGCCTTTTAACCGGCAACGGTTACATTTTGGTGTAGAATTTACAAATGAATAATGGATGGTTTTTTGTCTTGGTGGGGAGGCGGTTTTTAGGGCCATCACACCGCTTTTGGAGGTAAGGCGGTATTCCCTTGCGAGCACGCGATCTAGCATGGGGCTGCCACGTAGCATAATAGTGCCTGGGAAAAACTGCGAATCGCGTGTGCTCTCGGTCTGGTAATGGTCGTACAGTGATCGTGCACGATATGGATGCGCACCGTCAGATTTGGGGGTGGGAGATCGGACGATTGTCATGTGGTCAAGATGCACTGAGGGAATCAGGACTGGGATTTGCGGGGCCCGGGGGGTTAATTACAAATAATTTGTAATTAATTAATGAATAAAGTAGGGATTAAATATAAGCTATGGTCTAATAAAGTGGGACTAGGGTTTATTGTGGCGGGGTTTTTAACGCACCAAGGGTTGGTGGGTTAAAAGGTTTTTGTTGGGGAAATATGAATCTGGGAGTTAATTAAATAATGTGGGGGGGGGGGTAAAAACTTAGGATAAAGGGTTTTTATGGGTTTTGAAGGGAAATAGGGAAATTAATAATGGGGGAAGGTAATATTTGAAATGGGAAAATGGTTTCACACTAGGGAAAAGGGGTTTTGGGTAGGGGGTGAGTTTTGGAAGGTAAATTACTAGGGAAATATGTGAAACCAAGGGGTAAGGGTCAAAATGAGGGGAAAAAGGGTCTTTAATAAGAAACGAGGGTTAATGGGGGAATTAGTAAGTATGTATGTTAGGGTGAAATGAAACGAGGGGAAAAGTTAATCAAACAAGATTGTGAACATCTTTTCACTCTCATAAATGTTCCTGCACATGAAATATAGATTTAAGCATGATATATGTGCTTTCAACTGAGCAAGCTTGTACATTTGCAACCTTTCTTCTACTTACCCTTTATTTATCCTAACATTTTTTCTTCACTTTATTGGGTGCATTTGAGCTTGCATACCCTTTATTTCCTTTTCTTTTGACAAGCAAGCTATCTAACCTTATGACTTCCAAGGGCTCAGATTAAGCTGGTGAGCACATTTTTATTCTATACCTAACTACTGATCTGCCAAGTTTAAACAATTTGACTAGATCTTTATTCTCTATCTATCAACGTAAAATTTAAAAACAAGAATGAGTCAAGATTAAGTTGTTTGACCATCATGGATTGTGGCATTTCTAACAAGCTGCACACAACCTTATTTTGCATAGTATAGTAAAAAGTAGTGGCACTTGAATTTGCACACTTTAATGATCTTTTTTTTGGGTTCATATTTTTCACTTTTTGATATTTTTCTCTTTGTTTTTGTGTCATTTGATTATTCTTTTAGGACATACCCTCTGTACATTTTATATTTTTTTTAATATGGAAAACATTTTGCAGAAAGCAAAAATGTATAATATTACAAGACTAACCATAGTCGATTCAAAATTATGAATCCTATTATTATAGGACCCTAACACTCTACTCTACAGGGCTATGTGGAGTTAGTGGGTTGATTTGGGTGTGTTGTTGGGTTCACACTTGTTTTGGTATGAGCAAGGTTTTGCAACGTTTTTTCCTCGATTACGATCGTGGGAATTGGGCACAATGGTGAACCTTTGGGTCTATTGGCAATTTCTTTGTTGTAGGTGCAACTTACCAAGAAAATCCTTTTGTGGTTGAAGCAACTTGTAAGGTTTCAATTGTGTCTCATATTCATGGTGTTTTCCTATTATTGTTATGGTTGACTTTAGTAATGGGCCATTATGCCAATGGATACAACTTTGTTGATGGATCGATGATGACTTTCTTTGCTCTGTTTTGATTTCATTTTTGTCAGTGCGTGCACATTATCCTCTATCAATGATTGTTATGGGTTCAGAGCTCTTGCTTCTTCTAGGTTTATGTATTTTTGTTTGCTTTGGTAACTCTTGCAATTTGTCCGGGAGTGAATTTCGTCTCAAGTGATATGGTGTCCTTCTCATGTTTTGATTAGTCTAAATTTCTGCTATCAATCTTCAAATTCAGGTTAATTGAGACATGTTTCTTAGTGTAATGATGTTTTGGTGGATCTTAGATCCCGATTATCTTTGAAAAACTGGTATTTTGGAGTTTCATGTACTCCATGCTCAAGAGATCTATGTATTTTTTTTTTTATGAATATAAAGTGTATTTATTCACAAAAAAAAAGAAAAAAAAGAAAACAATGTAGAAATTTCTTTGAAACTTCATGGAAGATGATGTAAACAAGTGTTATTGGGCAGCCTAGTCCCTGCCAATCAAGTTAAAAATTTTGTTACGGGGAAAATTGAATAAAAAAGTATAATCTACATTGGTCAATCTTAATTAAATTAATATCTGAATAGGCAAATGGAGTCTTGTAGTCTTTTTTTTGGAGGAACTAATAAATTGAGATTTGAAATGGATAAATTAATTGCCCACACATTAACTTGCATAAATTTTGGTGGGTAGCAACCGCAAGTAAGCACTAATGAAAAAATAAATGATTGTGAGAAGTAACTCTTATCATTTTTTTATGCAAAGACTTGCTTAAATTATGGTGGGAAGTAACAAATCGTAAATATGTTATTTACTTCCATCAAAACTTAAAAATAAAAAATCAATACACAAATATCTAAAAATAATGCAAGAATATTGCAACCATATCCATAAATTATGGCATAATATACGTGAGACAATTATCCACATGGCATTATCTTATGCAAAGGCTATAATAAAACATTCAAGTTATGGTTGAATCAAATATTTGAAAATTAGTTTTTTTTTTTTAATAATATTAAAAATTGAATATTTATTTTTCAAAGTTAAACATTATAAATTGCATTGATTGATACTAATCTAAGAGTGGTCAACGACCAAATCAGTAAAGCTTGGACAAACTTCTATCTGTGCATGCCTATAGACTTTTTTAATTGGAATTTGCATTCTAAATAATTTCATGTGATATTTAACATCATATTCCTTTGTGACAAGTCCTTTATTACATCATGCAAATGATTTTCTCTTACAATACATTGATTTGATACTTATTTAACCAATCTAACTTTTAAAAGGGTTTTAAAATGTAAAAAAATGGTCATTTTCAATGTTTTAGAACCTTGTTTCCCCCTTTACATCCTCACTTTATTTTTCATTTGAGCATTCACCATCACAATTGAAAGCAACAAAGCTTCGACTTCATGTTTTAAATTATCCCATCCACATTTTTGAACAACCACTTATCACTCAACGTTAGCTCTTTTTAGCCATAATTTAATGTGTCTTTTGTTTTTTCTAAAGATAAATTCCAATAGGGAACTAGCAACCTCCCCAGGTATGTGCAACACCCCACAAGCCACATATATGAGGAACTCATAGTTCAACCTAGGACCAAGATATCCAGAGACCACCAGAATTGATGCTGGGATCCCAGACTCCAATATATCCTTCTAGCCTTACTATGATGGACCATGTCTCCAAGGACTTGAACCCGAGTGGATGGGATGTCAAACCACCATCCCCACCACTCGAGCTAAGCACATGTTGAGTTTAGTGTATATTTTGTGTAAAGGATTAGGGAAGAAAGTGAAGAGGGCATGTTAATTTGAAAAATATGCACATAACAAAGTTTGGACCCACTTCCCCATAGTAGTGCACATAGAAAGAAATTAAATGAATTAACCTTTTTCCAACCCTCGTGCTCCTATCCATAACATTTTTTTGGGCATAAACTGTGGTTGATAGGAATATCTTCAAACCCCTTCCATGCCTATGACACCTCTTGCCTCACTTCGAGTCTTCCTACTCCATATATGTATAGGATTTTTTGGATAATCATACTCAAACCACCTTGTAGATCCCCGCATTCCTCTTTGGCTTGGCTGGTTAGGGTTGGATCCACAGATTTAGTGAGCAATGAGATAATATTGGGTGAAATTTTTCTCCATCGTAAGTGTGGTCTTTGGTTTCACTTCATCCTTGAAATATTAAAAAAACCTTCTTTTACCTTTAATATGCCCTACTAACAACTTGACCATCATGCAAATATCACATGGATTTAGTAAATTAGATCCTCCTCTTTAACCTCACTCCCATACCTATATTTGCATTCCTTAAGAACACTAACCATGCTAATATTTTATGTTGTTGATATGGGTGAATTATAGGAACAACCATGACCCACTTATAAGAGAAAAAGTGGAAATTCATTGAGATTAATTTAAATAGGGAGTAAAATGAAATAAGGTCTAGTGCCCTAGGTCCCATCCATGATGACACCCTTTACATTATAGATAAAGGTGATTCATATCAATGGGGGGATTTATTAGATGTTTTAATATAAGTCTTAACTTGAATTTACTGATGGGGAGAAAGACATGGGTGCATATCAAATGATATGGAAATCATAATTGCACAATGTAGCCACATGTTCAACTATGTTCCCATGTGCAAAATCCATGTCATATATCATATGCCAAGTAGATGTAGGCAACAGAATAATCATACAAACCCAAGGAAAATCTATCTCAACCTTCAACTCATCGGTCTTGCACATGTGTTACAAAATCCCCAGAGAGAAAATTGAGTTTGTAAAAGAATCGATGATGTAGTTTCCTCTAGATGTTAGAGAATTGATGAGGAACCGATGGGTCTTAAAAAAAAAAAGCCCTTAAAACTAGGAAATCCACTACCTATCCCACTAGAATGTTGAAGATTCCATATCAATTGCAAGAAATATTCTTTAGAAAATATATAGAGAAGTTGATGCCATGAGATTTATGGAATCATGGGTCGCACCACTGCACATCATTTCAACAAGTCATGTATTCATACAAGACAATATCCTCTATACTACCTTGCAGAGGAAAATTTATTAGCCACCAAACAGATTATTACAGGGACGCATCCAAAGTTTCACATGTCATCATATTTGTTGAATGTAATACGTATGGTGCATGCCTTCACAAGAATGGGTTGGTACTAGAAATTAAGTGATCCTCCTATCCATGTTTATTTTCAAGATCTATGGGAGCATAATATCACTCAGTATCACAAAATATGTGAGAATTTCCTCATCCCTCTTTTCTAATTACTATTTTTTTCTCCAACACTATGTATCCTAGATAAGGAAACATAGGAAATTAGGAAATTTGGAGATTGGTTTGTGTTGGAGCATGGGACTTATATCAAATATATGGCTCAACCAAACCTCCCCACCTATTCCCAATATTTGTACACAATAAATTGGCCTTGCAAGAAGTAACGTACCAAACTCTAGCGTATGGATTTAGAGCCACTCTAGTGAGAGACAAGAAACTACCATAACACCATTACCATTTTGCTTAAGATATTATAGTTTCAAAGCTGCAAAATAAATTTAAATTAAAGTTGACATTATGGCGAAATTCCATTTGAGGAAAAAATATATCATAAGCATGAGCCCTTGAAGGTTTTAAACAAACATTGTCAGGTATGCAAGTATATGTGGACCTACTAATCTAAAACATGGAAAGAGGAAGAAATTATAAAAGGGACACTAACTATGAAAAGGTTCTTTCAATATAGGAGGAAACTCTCAACTTAGAAAAGAAGAAGAGAAAAAAGAAGCAACCAAAGAAGTATCAACAAAAAAGGAGAGACAAGTAAAGGAAGCTAAGGCACTCAGACATCAATAAGAAGTGGCAACAACAACATAAGTGGATAAGATGAGGAAAGAAGAGGAAGGATAGGAATTGATCATATAACTTTAAACCTCTTATAGTCAATTTATACATAAATTCTTAATAAATATAAAAGTAAGACAATGCCAATCACATATTACACAAACATTTACCCTAGAAATCCAAACTGGGAAAACAAGCAATTTTCTTAGAACCACACCTCTAATTTTTATCATCAATCAAATTCATTATAAATAATACAATATATAGGATCCAACAACATCCAAATCCCTTAATCCATTAAATCAAATTAAGTTACAAAAGTGATTCCTTAACTAGAATTATAAAAACCATGGGTTGAACCAATATGCACTACAAAACCACCAAAAGTGGAAATTTCATTGAAAACCACAAAAAAGACATGCAAATGATCTATATTAGGTAATTATATTATTTTCAATGCATCTTGTTGCTTCTAGAGTGGAAAAATTAGAGGAGTTCGCTCATAAGACCATTTTATGGTGGGTCGTAATTTGGTGAATTGGAGTTTGAAACCTTTTGAAAACAATTTGAATCACCAAATGGATTTTTTTGGGGGTTAAAATTTACCATTTAAATTCAGCACCCACTAGACGTATTCTAAACTTAGATACCTTTACAATAGCATAATAAAGACCTCAAAAAAAAATCGTATGCAAAAGTTATGCCACCCAGAATTTGACATTCTTGTTTTGACTACTATGATTTGAGAGGATGCCATGTCAACCCACATTATTCATAGAAAAGGGGCTAATCAGCTGATCATGATGAAGAACACTCTAGAAGAGTAAAAAATGTAACTCTTGTTAAGAGTTTAAGGAGTCAAACTCAACCACTAGTAGGTTATTGGGTTGTTTATAATTGGGCCATTAGGAGGAAAATGGATTCCATTCTATTTGAATGCATTTTGTTCCATAGATAAACATAGTAGCCGAGAGTAGATGGGGAGAGAAAATAGAAAAATTTGTGTATTGTACCAACCCATGGGTCATGGATCTCAGTCCTTTGTGTTTGCATCCATTCCTTTTCAGAGAAAGAGAGAGCAAAGCAAACTCACCTTACAACTAGGTTATCTCATTTAAGGGTTTCTCATATAATATCTTGTGTTATTATGGTTTTTTTGTAAATCAAAGGTTTTTATTAATTAAAAAATTTACATCTGTTGTTATAGGAGTCCAAAAATCGATTGGCCTCACTCTTACTATATTTACTAGCCAACCCATGCATTCCCAGGTACATCACAAACTTGCTAAAAGACAAAGTTTTACATACATCAACTAGTAAAAAATGCCAAAACACTATAAACTAGCAGACAACCGACTAACATTAAACTTCATCATAGTTTATCGAGATAAGATACTTCATATCTGAGCTAGGTGGCCTGAATTCATAGTGCACATGAACTTCCATATGAGCTAAGCGAGAATCCAACTGCTCTAACTGCTCCTAGGTGCATCTCTTCTCCTTCCACAAGCTAACTAATCTGCCATGTGCCACCTATACCTTCCTTTGAAAATGATCATAACATCTAGTAACTCATAGTTTTCATCCTGTCAAGCTCAGTCTAATTGTTCAATCGAATTACATAACTGGTGCATAAGCCTAGTGACCCCTTCCAAGGAGGGGGTCATCCCCTTAGAGGGAGATGTCAATGGAATTGGTGGTTCAAGCGTCTCACCCTAGATTTGCTCCCAATAGCTACATACGACAAGGCTCCTCCCTCACATCCTTGTCTCTGCATTGCCAGCCACTCTGTGGATGCATTTCTCGAACTTGCCACACCTTGTCGAAACCTGCACTAACACTTCTACCACACTAGCGAGCTATAACCTCTAGAGCTTGGAAATTCCAATTTCTCTTATCCAGAGTCCCCTTAGAAAACCCCTCCAACGCAAAACATGAATACTTTTATTACTCAATCTATCATCAAGACCCAATGCCACCACTAACCATGCTACAATGTTAATTCCCCCGACGGCAATTTTTTTTGAAGACGTTTGATCAAGCCAGGGTGATGACCCCAACAACCAAATATCCACTAAATTCTCTAAATTTCGGCTAGGTACTGAGACCAACACAAATTCCAACAACTTGGGGCACTAAGACACTAACCCAACACATACACTTGAATTGAAAAACAACACCCCGATACTAATTAATAGAAAGTCCAATATCGAGCTTCCACGTTTAAACCTTGTACATATAACCCATAATGTTATACTATATGATCCTATAACCACCTCCTCCCACATTTACCCACTTTTATCGATTTTTCCAAGGTAAACATGAGATGAGGGTCACTATGATATGATTCAACCTGCTATATCACGTGAAGGAAGTGGAATCGACAAACCAAAACCTTAAATGACTTCCCTATTAGGTGTTATATAACCCCCAAGGGCTAAACCACCCTTCTATGTGCCTAGACCTTGAATTATACCTCTTTTTTCAGTGCCTTGATCTACCAAACACTTCCATAACATTGCTTGATTTTGACTAAAACCCTCCAGTAGCATGCATGATGCCTACAAGGGAGTGACTACAGTCTTTTTCACTCACTTTTGTGCTAGCGACCGCGAGATTTAAGGCACTTTTTCAGGGTAGGACCCATACCTCTGCCCAAAACTTAATGGAACTTTCCAAAACCATGAATTGCATGAGGACAAAGCCTTCCATACAAATCTTAGACAAGAACTTGACCTAACAAGGCCTAGCCATGATAGACATTTCGTCAAACACACGATGAACATGAAATCTACAGGTCATGAAT
This sequence comes from Pinus taeda, assembly GCA_000404065.3. Lineage (NCBI taxonomy): Eukaryota > Viridiplantae > Streptophyta > Pinopsida > Pinales > Pinaceae > Pinus > Pinus taeda. The sequence goes on along the minus strand of APFE031046905.1, from coordinate 104,240 downwards.
TCATATCTGAACATATAGATTTGAAACTTATATGAAGTTTACCAAGAAGGACTGACACCCTCTCACAATAGCTGCAATAACATCTATTAGGTATTGCATGCAATGACCTTTCATTTATCAACCAAACATGATAAGAACCATAACTTGAATCTGTCATAAAACCATGCTTATAACCAACATATAACTAGAATAATATCAATGATAGAATGTCCATTAAATCCACATAATAACGAGTATAATTGATCATCAAAGACAATAGAATATTAGCTCTTATTAACATATGCATAAGCCAACCAAGTCAGGGACTTCCACGTACCACCCGATAATAGATTGGGTTGAACCAAATCTTTCTTTCATCCAATCACCCTTGTGCCATATTCCAAGCATGAATGTGGGATCTCATGGGATAAAACCATCCATAAACAACCAAGGGAATCCATTGGTTAAATCACCTACACCCTCACCATACCATCATCTCACCTAAATGGTCCCGAGACCACAAAACCAAATTGAGGTTGGATGCCTCAAAATTCCTTCACCATCCCTTGAGGAATTTTCTTGTCTCCACCCACCTGTTGAGGGCTTCTTGGAGAAAACCATCTACATCCCAACCTTTGGGATTTTCTTGAGACCACCTCACCCTGATCCAAAACCTTCCGAAAATCCATAGCTCAACCAAGAAAAAAATCCTATCACACCTTGGCTATCTTGAAATGCCAAAGCAAGGTTGAAACCACTGTCGAAACCTGGCAAAATCCATGCCATTGACAACAAAGAAACCAAAATACACACATGCATATGTCATGCATGCCAAAATTAGATAGGAAACCATAAATGCAATCTGTTACCTGCAAGTATTCATGTTGAAGCTACCCGATCCAACCTTTATTTGCTTGATCCTTACTTTCCTTTGCTTTCCTTGTCCTTCCTTTGCTTGCTTGCTTTCCTTCTCCTCTTGGTGCTCTTCTCCTCTCTAACACTAACTCCAAAACTGAACTGACAAAAGGCTACCAACTAATTATTTGATGTCTTTTTATTATTGATGCCTCTAATTTCTTCATTTTTCCTCTATTTTCCTTCAATGTCCTCCTCACATGCAACCTGTGATCTTTCACCTCCCTTTTCTCCTAATTTCCCTTATTTTCATAAAAATATGCCAATTAATGCCTCTTTGCCTTTTCAAAGCCTTTGCCTTTGCCTTTTCCAATTTCTCTTTAGGCATAAACACCAAGTGATGCCCACTAGGATATTTTTTCCAACATTCAGCTTGGAATAAGTGTCCCTTGACCTTGGTCTTATTTTCCGTTTATTAACTTTCATTACATGAAATTTTAACCTGGGGTTGTTACAAACCCTTACCCCTTAGGGGAACACTGTCCTCAGAGTTCTATAACCCCTACAACCAACAAAACCACTGAAAAACAAAACATATTTCCCATGGATCTTTATAACCCAACTCGTCGTAGTATTTACAATGAACAATTTGCTCAAAAGCAAAAACCATCATGGCAAACAAGACAACATTACAACCATACTTCTTATTGGAGCTTTATAACACAACTCATTGTGATATTAAACACATATATAATTATCCACATTTGATTCAACTAACAAATAATCATACTGTCTATGGAGCTTTATAAATCTAGCTCGATAGAATATTTACAATAATATACACATGCACATTTGCTTTAACTAACAAATAAAAGGATATGATGCATGCAGACGCAACAAGGGTGTAGGTTTTAACCCTGTACAGAAATTACTTACAGACAAATTAATAGAAAATAAAAATGACGAGAATATAAAACAAATACATAGATATTTCCCCTGGATCCCAAGACCGGGGCTACCGGATTGATTTTTCATTATATTCCTTTCAATGTTACAATACATATATATACATGCCAAAGCATTCATAAACCGATTCATAAACCTCAATCCATTAAACCTAGATTAGAACATAACCGTAGTTCCCTTGACCGAATCTACGAAATATCATGGGAAAAAAACCATCATGCTCAAAACCATGTGTGAAACCCATGCACAAAACCATAGGTAGGTCTGACCACCTAATATAGGGTCTAAAACTAATTTTCCCGGGCACTACCCTAGGCCCCGTACAGGGGGGCTACTGCCCCCTTGAAACCCCCCAATGGGGGGGCACAACCCCCCTATTACCGCCCTGCTGCACCCGACGTAATGAACAAGGACGCCTATCGCCCCCCCTGTGACCCCCTTGTGTGTGCAACTAGTCGTGGAAAATATAACACACACCCAACAAAGGGAATCTAGAGGCTTACACCTCCATCCTCAAAGTAATACTAGGATTCACCTCCTTCTCAGGAAGTCTAGAATCCACTACCAAAGTCAACCTGTATCCAATATCCGTCTCTACCATCCTTGCACTACATATTCCCTCAGTGAACAATTACCGACTCATTGTTCTAGGGTACACTCCCAATGTGAATTTTATTCCATTTGGCAATGCTAATGACCAAAACAAATCCATCCCATGTCCTTCCCTTCTCTGCTACATAGTCCCTTGAGAAATCTGGTCACCCCCTTTCATGCAGTTACTCACCTTCCAAGTTCCCCCGCATCCCCTATCTCGGGCGAATCATCCCTTGGCAAGGTTTCCTCGCATTAGAAGGTCCAAAAACCAAGGCACATCCTTGCCTCAAAAACACCATATCGATCATAGCATGCTCATGGAAATCAATGGACACTATTTGGTACCAATGTCCCACAATGGCCCTGCTCCTGAATACTTTACTAGCATATGGCTGCGTATTCCGATTCCTTTTATCGCTCCTAATTCTTGCAGTCAGTTTCAAAAAACCACCCAAAAACGGCATTTCCAACCATGTTTTCCTATACCATGCACGAAAATACCATTAGACCAAAAAGGAATTTAAATAAATTTAAATCATACCTCATTAGTGGTCCATCAAAAGGTACACTTGCAATTTTATTTACTTCTTGTCATAGTAGGTCAAACTAGCCATTTGATCAAATCTTCATGTATAAACATATCTCATCTGGTTAGCTCAAAACACAACCATCATAAATCATAATAAAAAATCAAATGCATAATTAAAATTGAAATACAATACTGATACTTATCTTTCAAATGGTTGCTTCTACCTTTAGTCTTTGTCCTTTTTGTACAAACATTGAATTGATTGCCAAACCCAGCAAGCACCCAGTGCCTTGTCTTTAAGCAACAAGGGAATCCAGAGACTGAACCACCTCCTCCCTCAATATAAACAACAAGGTTATCTTGAGACTAAATTGCCTTAACAATTAATAGAAATAAGGGTATCCTGAGACTAAACCATCTCAACCCTCAACAGAAACAAGGGTATCTCAAGACTAAACTATCTTGACCTTCAATAGCAACAAGGGAATCCAAAGACTGAACCACCTCAATCCTCAATAACAACAAGGGTATCCCAAGACTAAACTGTCTCAACCCTCAATAACAACAAGGGTATCCTGAGACTAAACCGCCTCAACCCTGAATAGCAACAAGGGCATCCAAAGACTGAATCACCTCAACCCTCAATTGCAACAAGGTTATCCCGAGACTAAATTGCCTCAACCATCAATAACAATAACAAGGGCCCATACATTCCCATACCTGCCTGTCACATCGTACTGTACAACACATACATATATACAATGTACAACACAGCACATACACCTACACCCGGTGTACAATGCCATGCATACACCTACATCTAGTGTACAACACAACACATACACCTACACCCAATGTACAACACAACACATACACCTACATCCAATGTACAATGCCACAAATACACCTACGCTTGGTGTACAACAAAACAAATACACCTACACTCGGTGTACAACACAACACATACATCTACACCTGATGTACAACGCCACACATACATCTACACTTGGTGAGCAACGCCACACATACAACTGCACCCCGTGTACACCACAACACATACACCCACACCCGGTGTACAACACAATACATATACATACACACCATATAATACCACAAGGTACGATCTGAAAATGGGGCACTTAGGCTTCTTGTCTAAGTTACAAGAACCTCTCCCACTTCCAAAGCTTTAAATATTCCCAAGTCTTATTGATTAACCAATGCGGAATTAAAAATGCTTGAAAATATAGGTGTATGCTGGTGTTTGTTTTTAATTGATTATATGCTTTAAATTTTGTTGTTGTGCTGTAAGTTGATGTCCTTGAACTGATATATTAATACATATAACAGTAAATGAAGTAGCAGAGACAATGCAGCGATAAAACACACACAAAACAACAATATCAATTAGGAGTTCACCCACAACTCTTGGGCTACGTCTCCGTGAGCTCTAGTCAATGCAACTAGGCTCTCTGGGATTATGGTATAAGTCCTTTTTACAAGTTCTTGGCTTAACTCATGTTTTACATAGAAACAATGGGTTTAGACACCATGTCATTCCCTGACTCTTGAAGCTCTCGACTTTCTAGCTCTCGGCTCTCGCTCTGGCTCTTGGCTCTTGATTCTGGCTCTTGGCTTTGACTTTGGCTCTTCGGCTTTAGCTCTGACTCTGGCTCTGGCTCTTCGGCTCTAGCTTCTTTGCCCCTCTATCAGTTTACAGCTCTCTTGGCTTTTCACTTGACTTCCAAGTGACTCCCTTGCCTGTTCTTTTTCCTTTTGCGCTGCCTCTTTCTACTCCTTTTAGCCTTATCTTCCTACTTTGGCTTCACTTTCAGCAACAGCCCCCAACAGCCTTCAACAACCACCCTTGTCTCTGTCGTTCTGTGGCTTTTTAAGCCAAATCGATGTTGTCGGTTCATTTTTCCTCTCAGGCTCTATAGCTTCCGGCCTCTGTTTGCTCGAATCCCTCTTCTGAGTGTTAGCAATCACACCATAATGTCTTTAGGGGAGGTGGCCACCTGTTCCGTAACAGAATTTACCCATTGGCGCTTGAAATCCCCAGAAACAATCGTTTTTTGTTTACACAGAGAAACGCTGCAAAACATGGAAAATTCCGCCATAACACGTCTATCGGACTTCAAAAAATTATGAACCCCGCCTTATATTCCATCGGGTCTGCCTTTTAAATCGCTTATCGCATCCCCACCATTGATCTGGGAGATCTGGAACCAACGGTTGAGGTTCATTTCGGGTGACCCTTTTGTACGGGGGTTAACTGCACGATGAGGGTGGTTTTCTCTCTCCTTAGCCTGCACACGTGGCAGCCATTGTATGGGATTGGGCGAAGCTCAACCCAAACCATTTACTGCCTTTGCTCTCCCGAAATCCTACCTGTTTTGTGATTTCCCTTTTATATTGAAAAATACATTAAAACGTGAAATCCCACTCATATCGGACTTGAAACAATATTCAACAGTGTTAGTAAACCCTTTCGGGTCCGGTTTTCATCGCATCAACACTTCCCTTCGTATTTCGTTTAATAAACGAAATATGCGAAATACATAGAAATCTGTCGTTTGACAGATCTCAAATTTTATGGAATATCACTTTATAGCTCTATCAGGTCCGGCTATCGTATTGCGCGCGCACACACACACACACGATCGTGATATCACATCGCCCAGGGTCCCACCTTTGCCTTGTGGTATCGCCGATTGCGATTCGCCGATTTCGGTTATCGCACCATTGCATCGGCCCGGGACCTTTGCCTTAGGTGTACATCACTTGCCTCCGATCCGATCATTGAAGATCACTAATCGGGGGTGCCTTCCACCCAACCTTAAGTCCTCCTCTTTGCCTTATGCGATGCGATTTTCCCTTATAGGGGTTTTTTGCCATTTTTAGGGGCTTTTGCCTCTTTTTTGAAAGAAACTGGGCATCTTCTCCACACAATAACTTCTGCTTCCTAAGTCCATTTTAGCCCATTCAAGTTGCAAGAGATTCAGAAGGAAAAAATATTTGCAATGGGGCTATTTCTAAGAGCAGCCTGTGACTATCATTTTCCTTTAATTTACAAAGGATTTGCGCCATTTGGCATCTTTTACCTCTTATATGAAGTCTTCTAGTGTTAGAGGTTTATCCAGGATCCATTTTTGGATCACGCCTTCCCACTAAAAGAACTTTTGGTCTCCAAAAGACTAATATACTGATTTGAACAGTAAATGAGAGTGACTCACCCTCTTCTTTCAGCCTCCCTACACCATCTTTGCATAGTGCCCCTGAACCAAAGTCTGTGACCACTTCCCTTCTTGGATGGGTTGGTCTTCCGGGCAAGAACTGTCTTCCTCCTTGATTTCCTGTAGAACTCCTGCTAAAATGGTCATAGAAGGTGGTTTGAGCTTCTTTGCCTTGATCATTGATCCAAGGTGGCTCAAACAAATGTGAAGTGCATATGCTCCACAAAACTTTCATTTGTATCTATTAGACAAGCTGTCAACAACAACTGTTAACAACAACAGAAATACATACAACAACTGGATGGCCTAAACTCATGCTTCAACAAAAGAAATAGATTTTCACATCTTGTGAACACCTCCATGTCTTACATCTGCATACAAATGATGGACTAGATAACAAGCCCACAAAACAAGCCTTTAAACAAATGACCCTTCAAGTCAAGCATGTAGAAAAAGACCATTTCGACTCTTTTTCAAAAGATGAAACACTTCATCATTATCTCCATTTGGAGACCAAGTTAACTTCTCCCAAGTCAACATGGCATCACATGCATGTCAAAGCAATTAACCTTGCAAGTTAATTAGACATACATGTTCAAAAACAAGGAAATCATCAACATCCTTGTGTTCATGCATCTCATGCTTATGCATGCATTTCATCCTTCAACTTTCACTTAAGCACACTGCACTTTTGAAGCTGAAATGAAATATAATGTAGATGCATCAATAGACATGCAATGTTAATCAGATAAGAACTCTAACTGTTTCTCACCAATCCCTTTCAAAGGTACTACCTTTGTCTGCACATCAGCATCATCATGTGAATCATTCTGAGGCACATCATTCATGGAATCTTCACTTCCATTTCTGCCATCTTCTCTTTCCACTTTCTTCAGCTTTTCTGGAAGCATTGTTGGATTCAAAGTCCAGCAATTTGCAGCAAGCTGTCCTTGCTTACGGCAGTAAGTGCACTGCATGTGCATCCTCTTGACAACATGATTTGCCTTGTCCAATGGACCTTTGACTTCTTGCTTATTTTCCTTCAAAAGTTTCCTATATGTGGCCATTCTCTTCCAACATCTAGAAACATTATGGTTATCCAAACCACAAAAGGAACATGCAATTCTTTTCCCATATCTATGTCGAAACTTATCATGCTTTGCACAATCAAAAGGAAAATGTTTAGAACCAGACTTATACCTGCCTCTTTCACCTTTATTGCCTTCATGAGGAGGTGAAGCAAATGAAGAAGTGGCTCCCTTTGGAACACCATCAATCTCTTCAAGGTTGTTAGAGTCTCCCCAACTCTCTGGTTTAAGTGTGTGCTTCTGAACACCTACATCCTACAACTGATGTTTCAAGCTATTGCATTCCTCCTTAATACAATCTTCACACTCTATAATGCAACTCCTTCTTGGAGCTGTTTCAATGGCCTTCATGGTAGCCTTGGAACTTTCTCCATAAGCTTGTCCATAGCCAAGACCCAAATACTTAGGCCTCTCCTCAATCATTATTGTCTTAACAATACCTTGTGCATGTCTAGCCAAGCCCTTTCCTTCATAGCCCATCTTGGACATTAGCTTGGAACCTATGTCTTTAGTATGTTTTTCAAAAGAACCAATATAAGCATCCTTAGAGGAATTTGAAGACAAACTAGAATGGTTTACCTATTCTTCAAGCTGGTACTTGACTAAGGCTTCTTGGGAAACAAAGAGCTGCGTCTCCAACTCATGCATCCTTTTCAGGTTCATATTTGCAATATGAAGTTGCCTCTCCATTTCCTGCAATTTGTCAGAAAGCAACTACTTCTCTTCCTTCATGGAATTCAACTTCTCTCTAAGCATGTTGCTCTTTCTTCCATCCTCATACATTTCTCTCACCATATCCATCATGGTGGACAATTCTTGCTTCATGTCTTCATCAAAGAATCTTGTGAAGAAGACAAAATTTGAGGACCCGCTTGTAGAAGTTGTCATTATGTCAATGAACAAAAAAAAACTGCAACAAGATAAATAAAGAGCTTATTCAGCAACCTTTTGCAACAAACCTCTTGTGCTCCAAAGATTGCCTTAAGGTCCTTTGGGATAAGAAGAGTGCCTTCAGCCCTTCTTCCTTCTTGTCCTTCCTAGACCGAGCTATCAACAACTTTCCCTTTACCTCTGCAAACTCAGAAAATAGTGAGTTTGCAACAAGCATACATCAATCAGACAATCAATCCTTGACTGTCCAAACACCTTTCAGACAAGCAATCTTTGCTCTGTCAATCAAGCATTCTGATATAACCTTCTTTGAAGGCGGGGTTAACCAATCTTAAGCTCTGATACCACCTGATCTGAAAATGGGTCACTTAGGCTTCTTGTCTAAGTTACAAGAACCTCTCCCACTTCCAAAGCTTTAAATATTCCCAACTCTTATTGATTAACCAATGCGGAATTAAAAATGCTTGAAAATATAGGTGTATGCTGGTGTTTTTTTTAACTGGTTATATGCTTTAAATTCTGTTGTTGTGCTGTAAGTTGATGTGCTTGAACTGATATATGAATACATATAACAGTAAATGAAGTAGCAGAGACAATGCAGCAGTAAAACACACACAGAACAACAATATTAATTAGGAGTTCACCCACAACTTTTGGGCTATGTCTCTGTGAGCTCTAGTCAATGCAACTAGGCTCTCTGGGATTATCGTATAAGTCCTTTTTAAAAGATCTTGGCTCAACTCCTACTGTTTTACATAGAAACAGTGGGTTCAGACACCATGTCATTCCCTAGCTCTTGAAGCTCTCGGCTCTGGCTCTGGCTCTCGGCTCTTGGTTCTGGCTCTTGGCTCTGACTTTGGATCTTCAGCTCTGACTTTGGCTCTGGCTCTTCGGCTCTAGCTTCTTTGGCCCTCTATCAGTTTACAGCTCTCTTGGCTTTTTACTTGACTTCCAAGTGACTCCCTTGGTTGTTCTTTTTCCTTATGCACTGCCTCTTTCTACTCCTTTTAGCCTTAGCTTCCTGCTTTGGCTTCACTTTCAGCAACAACCCCCAACAGCCGTGAACAACCACCCTTGTCTCTGTCATTCTATGGCTTTTTAAGCCAAATCGACGCTGTCGATTCATTTTCGCTCTCGGGCTCTTTGGCTTCCGGCCTCTGTCCGCTCGAATCCCTCTTCTAAGCATTAGCAATCACTGCATAATGTCTTTAAGGTAGGTGGCCACCTATTCTGTAATGGAATGGACCCATCGGCGCTTGAAATTCCCAGAAACAGTCGTTTTCTGTTTACATAGAGAAACGCTACACGAAAAAATCCGCCAAAACACGTGTATCAGACTTCAAAAAATTATGAACTCTGCCTTATATTCCATTGGGTCTGCCTTTTAAATTGCTTATCGCATCCCCACCATTGATCTGGGAGATCTGGATCCAACGACTGAGGTTCATTTCAGGCGACCCTTTCGTACGGGGGTTAATCACCCGATGAGGGTGGTTTTCTCTCTCCTTAGCTTGGACATGTGGCAGCCATTGTATGGGATGGGGCAGAGCCCGAACCAAACCATTTATCGCCTTTGGCTCTCCCAAAATCCTGCCTATTTTGTGATTTCCCTTTTATATTGTAAAATACATTAAAACGTGAAATCTTGCTCATATCGGGCTTGAAACAGTATTCAACAGTGTTAGTAAACCCTTTTGGGTCCGGTTTTCATCGCATCGGCACTTCCCTTCGTATTTTGTTTAATAAACAAAATACACAAAATACATAGAAATCTACCATTTGACGGATCTCAAATTTTATGGAATATCGCTTTATAGCTCTATTGGGTCCGGCTATCGCATCGCGCGCGCGCGCACACACACACACACACACACACACACAAGATATATATATATATATTATATATATATATGTGTGTGTGTGTGTGTGAAATATATATATATATATATATTGTGTGTGTGTGTGTATATATATATATAATATATATATATATAATATATATATTATATATTATTTATATAATATATTATATGATATATATATATATATATATATAATATTATATATATATTATATATATATATATTATATATAGGATATATCTATATATATAGATATTTATATATAGATATTTATTATTTATATATATGTATTTATATAGCCACGATCCTCTATGTAGCTTCGATTGTGATTCACCGATATCGGCAATCGCGATATCACATCGCCCGGGGTCCCACCTTTGCCTTGTGGTATTTCCGATTGCGATCCGTCGATTTCGGTGATCGCACCATCGCATCGGCCCGGGACCTTTGCCTTGGGTATACACTGCCTGCCTCCGATCTGATCATCGGAGGTCGCTGATCGGGGGTGCCTTCCGCCCGACCTTAAGTCCTCCTCTTTGCCTTATGCAATGCGATTTTCCCTTATAGGGGTTTTTTGCCATTTTTAGGGGGTTTTGCCTCTTTTTTCAAAGAAATTGGGCATCTTCTGCATGCGATAACTTTTGAATCCTAAGTCCATTTTAACCCATTCAAGTTGCAGTAGATTTAGAAGGAAAAGATCTCTGCAATGGGGCTATTTCCGATAGTAGCCTGTGACTTTAATTTTCCTCTGATTTACAAAGGATTTGTGCCATTTGGCACCTTTCACCTCTTATATGAAGTCTTTTAGACTTAGAAGTTTATCCAGGATCCATTTTTGGATCACGCATTCCCACTAAAAGAAATTTTGGTCTCCAAAAGATTGATATACTGATATGAACACTAAATGTGAGTGACTTACCCTCTTCTTTCAGCCTCCCTACACCATCTTTGCATAGTGCCCTTGAACCAAAGTCTCTGACCACTTCCCTTCTTGGATGGGCTGGTCTTCCTGGGAAGAACCGCCTTCCTTCTTGCTTTCCTGAAGAACTCCTGCTGAAATGGTCATAGAAGGTGGTTTGAGCTTATTTGCCTTGATCATTGATCCAAGGTGGCTCAAACAAATGTGAAGTACATCTGCTCCACAAAACTTTCATTTATATCTATTAGACAAGCTGTCAACAACAACTGTTAACAACAACAGAAATACAGACAACAACTAGATGGCCTAAACTCATGCTTCAACAAAAGAAACATATTTTCACATCTTCTGAACACCTCCATGTCTTACATCTGCATACAAATGATGGAATAGATAACATGCCCACAAAACATGCCTTTAAACAAATGACCCTTCAAGTCAAGCATGTAGAAAAAGACCATTTGGACTCTTTTTCAAAAATGAAACACTTCATCATTATCTCCATTGGGAGACCAAGTTAACTTCTCCCAAGTCAACATGGCATCACATGCATGTCAAAGCAATCAACCCTGCAAGTTAGTTACACATACATGTTCAAAAACAAGGAAATCATCAACATCCCTGTGTTCATGCATCTCATGCTCATGCATGCATTTCATCCTTCAACTTTCACTTAAGCACACTGTACTTTCAAAGCTAAAATGAAATATAATGTAGATGCATCAATAGACATGCAATCTTAATCGAATAAGAACTCTAACCATTTCTCACCAATCCCTTTCAAAGGTACTACCTTTGTCTGCACATGAACATCATCATGTGAATCATTCTGAGACACATCATTCATGGAATATTCACTTCCATTTCTGCCATCTTCTCTTTCCACTTTCTTCAGCTTTTGTGGAAGTATCGCTGGATTCAAAGTCCAACATTTTGAAGCAAGATGTCCTTGCTTATGGCAGTAAGTGTACTGCATGTGCATCCTCTTGACAACATGATTTGCCTTGTCCAATGGACCTTTGGCTTCTTGCTTATTTTCCTTCAAAAGTTTCCTGTATGTGGCCATTATCTTCCAACATCTAGAATCATTATGGTTATCCAAACCAAAAAAGGAACATGCAATTCTTTTCCCATATCTATGTGGAAATTTATCATGCTTTGCAAAAGCAAAAGGAAAGTGTTTAGAACTAGATTTATACCTGCCTCTTTCACCTTTATTGCCTTCATGAGGAGGTAAAGCAAATGAAGAAGTGGTTCCCTTTGGAACACCATCAATCTCTTCAAGGCTGTTGGAGTCTCCCCAACTCTCTGGTTTAAGTGTGTGCTTCTGAACACCTGCATCCTACAAATGATGTTTCAAGCTATTGCATTCCTCCTGAATACAATCTTCACACTCTATAATGCAACTCCTTCTTGGAGTTGTTTCAATGGCCTTCATGGTAGCCTTGGAACTTTCTCCATAAGCTTGTCCATAGCCAAGACCCAAATACTTAGGCTTCTCCCCAATCATTATTGGCTCAAAAATACCTTGTGCATGTCTACCCAAGCCCTTTCCTTCATAGCCCATCTTGGACATTAGCTTGGAACCTATACCTTGAGTATGTTTTTCAAAAGAACCAATATAAGCATCCTTAGAGGAATTTGAAGACAAACTGGAATGGTTTACCTCTTCTTCAAGCTGGTACTTGACTAAGGCTTCTTGGGCAACAAAGAGCTATGTCTCCAACTCATGCATCCTTTTCAGGTTCATATTTGCAATATGAAGTTGCCTCTCCATTTCCTGCAATTTGTCAGAAAGCAACTGCTTCTCTTCCTTCATGGAATTCAACTGCTCTCTAAGCATGCTACTCTTTCTTCCATCCTCATACATTTCTCTCACCATATCCATCATGGTGGAAAATTCTTGCTTCATGTCTTCATCAAAGAATCTTGTGAAGAAAGAAGAATTTGAGGACCCACTTATATAAGTTGTCATTATGTCAATGAACAAAAGAAAACTTCAACAAGATAAATAAAGAGCTTATTCAACAACCTTTCACAACAAACCTCTTGTGCTTCAAATATTGCCTTGAGGTCCTTTGGGATAAGAAGAGTGCCCTCAACCCTTCTTCCTTCTTGTCCTTCCTGGACTAAGCTATCAACAACTTTCCCTTTACCTCTGCAAACTCAGAAAATAATGAGTCTGCAACAAGCATACATCAATCAGACAATCAATCCTTGACTACCCAAACACCTTTCATACGAGCAATCATTGATCTGTCAATCAAGCATTTTGATATAACCTTCTTTGAAGGCGGGGTTAACCAATCTTAAGCTCTGATACCACCTGATATGAAAATGGGGCACTTAGGCTTCTTGTCTTAGTTTCAAGAACCTCTCCCACTTCCAAAGCTTTAAATATTCCCAAGTCTTATTGTTTAACCAATGTGGAATTAAAAATGCTTGAAAATATAGGTGTATGCTGGTGTTTGTTTTTAACAGATTATATGCTTTAAATTCTATTGTTATGCTATAAGTTGATGTGCTTAAACTGATATATGAATACATATAATAGTAAATGAAGTAGCAGAGACAATGTAGCAATAAAACACACACAAAACAACAATATTAATTAGAAGTTCACCCACAACTCTTGGGCTATGTCTCTGTGAGCTCTAGTCAATGCAACTAGGCTTTCTGGGATTATGGTATAAGTCCTTTTTACAAGCTCTTGGCTCAATTCCTACTGTTTTACACAGAAACAGTTGGTTCAGACACCATATCATTCCCTGGCTCTTGAAGCTCTCGACTTTTTGGCTCTCGGCTCTTGCTCTGGCTCTTGGCTCTTGGTTCTAGCTCTTGGCTCTGACTCTGGCTCTTCGGCTCTGTCTCTTCAGCTCTAGTTCTGGCTCTGGCTCTTCAGCTCTGGCTTCTTTGGCCCTCTATCAGTTTACAATTCTCTGGGATTTTCACTTGACTTCCAAGTGACTCCCTTGGCTGTTCTTTTTCCTTCCACGCTGCCTCTTTCTACTCCTTTTAGCTTTAGCTTCCTGCTTTGGCTTTGCTTTCAACAACAACCCCCAACAACCTTCAACAACCACCCTTGTCTTTGTCGTTCTGTTGCTTTTAAGGCCAAATCGGCGCTGTTGGTTCATTTTCCCTCTCGGGCTCTCTAGCTTTCGGCCTCTGTCTTCTCGAATCTCTCTTCTGAGCGTTAGCAATTACTGCATAACTTCTTTGGGGGAGGTGGCCACCTGTTTCGTAATGGAATGGACCCATCGACGCTTAAAATCCCCAGAAATAGTCGTTTTTTGTTTACACAGAGAAACGCTGCAAAACATAGAAAAATCTGCCAAAACACGTATATCGGACTTCAAAAATTATGAACTCTGCCTTATATTCTATCGGGTCTGCCTTTTCAATCGCTTATCGCATCCCCACCATTGATCTGGGAGATATGGATCCAACGACTGAGTTTCATTTCGGGCGGCCCTTTCGTACGGGGGTTAATCGCCCGATGAGGGTGATTTTCTCTCTCCTTAGCTTGGACACATGGCAGCCATTGTATGGGATTCGGCGGAGCCTGGCCCAAACTATTTACCGCCTTTGGCTCTCCCTAAATCCTGCCTATTTTGTGATTTCCCTTTTATAGTGAAAAATACATTAAAACGTGAAATCTCGCTCATATCGGGCTTAAAACAGTATTCAACAGTGTTAATAAACCCTTTCGGGTCCGGTTTTCATCGCATTGACACTTCCCTTCGTATTTTTTTTAATAAATGAAATATGCGAAATACATAGAAATCTGTCACTTGACGGATCTCAAATTTTATGGAATATCGATTTATAGCTATATCGGGTCTGGCTATCACATTGTGCATATATATATGTATATAGCCCCGCTCCTCGATGTAGCTCCGATTGCGATCCACTGATATTGGAGATTGCGATATCGTATCGCTCGGGGTCCCGCGTTTTCCTTGTGGTATCGTCGATTGTGATCCGCCAATTTTGATCTGCCAATTTTGGCAATCGCACCATCGCATCGGCCTGGTATCTTTGCCTTGGGTATACACCACCTGCCTCTGATCCGACCCACCGATCCAATCATCAGAAGTCGTTGATCGGGGTTGCCTTCCACTCGACCTTAAGTCCTTCTCTTTGCCTTATGCGATGCAATTCTCCCTTATAGGTGTTTTTTGCCAGTTTTAGGGGTTTTTGCCTCTTTTTTCAAAGAAACTGGGCATCTTTTGCATGCAATAACTTCTGCATCCTAAGTCCATTTTAGCCCATTCAAGTTGTAGTAGATTTAGAAGGAAAAGATCTCTGCAGTGAGGCTATTTCCGAGAGCAGCCCGCGACTTTCATTTTCCTCTGATTTACAAAGGATTTGTGCCATTTGGCACCTTTTACCTCTTATATGAAGTCTTTTAGTGTAAAAGGTTTATCCAGGATCCATTTTTGGATCAAATGACTATACAATACCTATAACACCATACCAAATATACACAACACAACATGTATGACATGTACTGAATTCCACATATACGCAACACCACATGCACAATGTGTACAAAACACCCAATGTACACAACACCACATGCACAACGTGTACACAACATGACATGTACACAACACCACATGTACAACATGTACACAATACCACATGCACATAACACCATGTGTACATTCATGCACACAACACCACATGTACATAACAACACATATGCAACATGCACAAAACACCATATGTACATAACACCACATATCCAACATGCACATAACACCATCTGTACACAACACTACATATAAAACATCTACACGACACCATATATACACAACACCATATGTATACAACATCACAGATACAACATGTACAATATGTACAACATATACATAATAGTAGTATTTCACATCCAGGGATCACATTGTCTCTACTAGACAACCTTGCCTCTAGCGTCTTTCCACCATCCATGCTTTCCCTAGCATGCCGCATATCACACTGCTTTCATTCCACTGGCGTATCCATGAATGTTAAGAATACTTCCTGTATGCAAAACACTCATTCGTTTGGAATTATGGTTCCCAAACATAGCCAAATGAATTCTCACCTAATTCCCTTCTTTTAAATTTTACCTTGTCGTAATTGAGTCTTACTATATGCTATTACATCACCCAACTGTAAGTTATATAAACAAATCAACTGCTACCTTGTCATGTTAATACCAAGCATGTTTCCCTGCAACTGTTCACACATGTCAATCACACGTTCCAAGAACAAGACATCATATATATTAATTTGAAATCAACCTTTATCAAAACTTTTATCCATGTCATAATCAACAGTCAACTCACAGTCACAAATCATAATACTATAACTAGCACACACATGCACTCAAGTGTATATTAGTTGTCTTAGTGCATATATGCGTTAGTGCAACCATCTTAAAACAAGATCATTTCTACATGCAATCTTATAGACACATACTCATATCATGCAATTAATCAAACATTCAAGCAACAAATAGACGACAAAATAGACACCAAACACTCAAACACCAAATAGACAACATAATAGACACCAAACACTCAAACACCAAATAGATGACATAATCAAACATTCAAACACCAAATAGTTGACATAAGCAAACTCATACCTTAATTTATCTCAGGGGAGGCTATCTTGTTTGTAAAATCAATCTATATTAACACGATATAACTTCACAGCACATCAACTCAAACATAAATAAGGTCATGATATCCATAATAGTAACTAGCTAACATGTTCTCACCATAAACTCATAAACAATTTCCATTCATGCAGAACAATCACATATGCACAATTAGTCATAATATCACAATATTAACTCATACCTGAATGTCATAACCATAATCATCTGCATAGGTCAATCCAAATTAACAAAAAACATAATGACATCAATACCTCAGCTGCAATGACCATAATCATCGAGCATGTGGCCACAATGCATACAACAACAGGTTACTATCATTCATGACTATTTGACACATGTGCATTGTTTTCACTCCGTAATTTTTGAGGTTGTAGAAAAAATCACAGAGGTAACCACAAAACCACTTTGGAAACTGGGAATCTAGCCCTTCCAGTTTCAAAGATGGATCTCTCTTTATGATTTAGCTTTGTTTGACTGAAGGTATTAGGCTAGCTATTAAGTTTAGGTTTTGGTTTTTTGAGTCGTTGGGTCAAAACCGGAAAGAAATGCCATTAGGAAAATGGAGTCGCATGTTTAGGTTGATCAAATACATCTTTTACAGGCTAAACTTACAGGGAAAGTTAGGAAAATTCACTAGATCCTGTAAGATCTATGGTGTGAAGGAGAGGAAAAGATTTAGAGATCTAATTAAAAACAGAGAAGTTAAGAATTTTGATTTTAATCTTCTATGGAAAACATAGAAATTATTCTTAAGCTAGAGACAAAGTGTACATTCAAATAAATTTTGTTCTTTATCTTCTTAGAATAATTCAGATTTTAGAATCACATATGAGAATAAAAATAAAACAAATCGACAAAGAGAGATGCACTTCACCAATAAAAATGACACAAGAATCCTGTAATGATTGCACTGTATCACTGAAAACGGTGGCTCCGTGAGTTGCTTTACAATACAATTCCTTTTCTTCAAACAAGTCCCAACCACTTATAAGTATTATTACAAGATATTTATAAATTTTCTACTAAACTAATTTGATTTACAAAATATAAGTCTTATTACAAGATATTTATAAATTTTCTACTAAGCTAATTTGGTTTACAAAATATTCTCTAATAATTTCTGGAAAAATCTGAATAAAATTTATTACAAATAATATCTACCAAAAATATGTAGAAATTTCCAAAATATAACTAAATAATAGGAAGTCCATACTATTTCTAACCTTCTGTTCAGACTTTAAAGTGAATAGTTGCTGATTGTGGCTAATCCTGCATAAGACACTAAAGATAAAATAATCTCTAAAGTTGCTGATTGTGGCTAATCCTGCATAAGAAACTAAAGATAAAATAATCTCTAATTTATCTGTTGGAAGCTTTGAACTGCCTGCAAGTATTGTGCATTGAAATATGGAATTGGTCCACTGACTGTTGGAAATCTGTTGTTTGATCTTTAATCTGCTGATCTTTTGATGCTAGGTGTCTTAGACTGATCTTCTGCCCTTGAAATATGGAAACAGGTTTGAAACACTCTTTATAAAATCAACTAATTGCGCTCTTAAATCTGATTGCTCTACCTTTGAGTTCTATTTATGTAGTTTTTTTGTTTTCATCATCCTTTAAATACTTTATTTTGTCACAAAATATTTGGGAAAAGAAATATGTTTTTGAATAATATTTCCAAATATTTTGATGAAATTCACAATTTAATTTTCAAAGTATTTATTTTGAATGATTTATAAAACCAAATTTCAAATCAATGTGTTGTTTCTCCTTTCACCTTCCTCTGTAAATTCATTTCATACGTGTAATTTCCTTTTACCCCTGTAGAATATTTGGATGGATTTCCAAATTCATTTCATACGTGTAATTTCCTTTTAGCCCTGTAGAATATTTGGATGGATTTCCAAAACCATGTGTTGTTTCTCCTTTCACCTTCCTTTATAAATTCAGTTCAAATGTACCTTTTGGATGGATTTCCAAAACCATGTGTTGTTTCTCCTTTCACCTTCCTCTATAAATACATTTCACATGTACTTGTAAACTCTAGTTACACTTAAGTCTTGTTTTACTTATTTTGTTTTCACCTTCCTCTATAAATTCATTTCACATGTACCTATAAACTTACGACATTTCATAAATTTATGACCTGTAAATTTCCTTTAACTTCATTCATATTTGACTCATCCTCCTTTTACTTTTACGTGTAGCTTCATTTCAAAAATATATCCAAGCTTAAATCCAATTAATCGAATGGAAAATGAGCTTCTCGCCATATATCATAAATATCCTTCCCACCATATATAATGATATTTAAATCATTGTAAAAATGGTTTTTCAGAGGGGGTCCAATTTAACAAGAGGGTGACCACTCTAAAAAAGTAAAAGTGAAAACGACTTTTCAGACCCCCTTCTTGGTTTAATGCCGGAGAAAATGGTTTTTCAGAGGGGGTCCGATTTAACAAGAGGGTGACAACTGTAAAAAAGTAAAAGTGAAAACAACTTTTCAGACCCCCTTCTTGGTTTAATGCCGGAGGGGCTCGAGTCAAAATATATTTATAACCATTGATTTTAATTTGCACATATCTCGAGGCCTTTTAACATTTGGGGAAAATTAATGCATGAAGTGGGGGATGGGGACATAGGTTTTGACTTTTGAATTTATGACTTTGGCTGACACATGATAAATATGTTTCTAATGTTTTAGAGTTTGGATTTATTTATTATTTTTTAATTTTGATAATTCCAATAAATATTTTCTCACTTGGGCTTACTTCTTTGCTTGTGGTTTTGAGAAGCAAACTTCATCTTGATCTACCTTTTAATGAAACTGCTTTTGAGCACTTTACCATGAAAACAACTGCCATATGATCTGACCCAGAATTTAGATGCAAAAAAAATCTCCCAAACATCCGTACTTTGTCTTGGCCACCAGACTTCAAGAACTAAATGGCTCCTTGGACAAACAAACCTTTAGGCTATGACGCTTAGTGATTCATAGTTTAAACTTTACCAATAAATTTGCAAAGTAGATAACTGAAGAAATGGATTATCCATACTATAGGACCCTAACATGCATATGACTACACAGATCAATTAGTATTTATCATACATGTAATGATAATAACAATAGAATGACAAGCATATAAGTAACCCTAATGCATATAACAACCATTAACCACATACATGTGAAACATAAAAACTTGTATGATGATGTGCTCTTACCTCGAGGTCCAATGTTGCAACCTCGCTTTGATGATTAGCATCTCTTGCTTCATCTCAACCAACACATCAGCGTCATAACATACCAATAGTATCACGATGACATAAACTACATGCAATGACCTCATGCATTACAACCTTAACGATGACAATGCATGCATAACAACATGCATCTAGCCCATCCAGTCCAAGTAATTGAATCATGCTCTGATACCACCCTGTAACTGCCTCTTCCCACATTTACCCACTTTCACCGATTTGCTTGATGTAAACATGAGATGAAGGTCACTATGATATGATTCAACCTCCTAGATCACCTTAAGGAAGTGGAATTGATAGACCAAAAACCTTTTTGTTGAAGACCAAAATTGTTCCTTTTTGACACCTTCCCTAAACTCAATTCTCTTCCTTTTTGACCATAATAATCTCAATAAGGTGTTAACTAGAAAGTTTATTGGCAAAAACATATACCTAATAATATTTTATTCATAGTTTCCTTATTATTTGATTTAATATTTGCATACGCTACCGAATTGCATAAATTTTGCAGTGAATGATCGATTCTGCAGCTTACTTGAAGAATATGTATGTTCCGAAACACCAGTTGAGGAACAAAATGTATGGATAGGTAGTTGACAACCGACATAACAATATCCACCTATCTTCATGATCCATCAAGATGATAAGGATGTTGTATGAGAAAGTCAACGTGGAAGTCAACCCAGCGTAAAAGATGGAGCCAAAGACGAATCAAGCAAGTGAGAAGATCGATGCTAAGGATGAACTTGATATTTTGCCTCATGATTTGCTTCTCCGATAGTAAATCATGAAGAATCACTATTTCATATTATCTTATGTTATTTTTAGATTTTCTGTCGAGTAGGATAGGCTTATAAATCTCCAAACAATTTATTGAAGGAGGTTATAAAACCTGCCTCTCGACAAGGTGATGACACACAAACTTGTTTTTATTTTGAAATACTCTTTGCAATTATAAAAATGAGCTTGTTATTCCTCTGTGCATTGCAGATTAATGTGTGTTTACTCTCAGTTGATCGTTGCATACCTACAACTCACAGGAGGTCCCCCTAGGACTTGTAAGGTCTCATTTTATTGTTAGTTAATATTTCAGTTTTGTATTTTAGTTCTGTAGCATTAGATTATGGAGTTGTCTATAATGTGACTTTTTGGAGATTCCGGTGATGGAATCCGGCGGAGGAAATTGAAGTTAAATCTTGATTTGTTGCAGTTAAAATTGTTTTTTAACTGCATATTTGGATTCAGCACCCAGAAAAACCCCTGGGGCACTTTGATTGTGCAGAAACTAGCTATCAAACTTGCCATTCCAATAAATTGCTGCCGGATTTTGACCGGAAAAACCCACCAGAAAGGCTTCCAAAAAGTCTCATTATAGACAACTGCTTAGATTATCTCAACTTGTTAGAAAATTATATATTACAAAGAAATGGAACACATAAAATATTGCAGAAATATAAACACATAAAATGCATAAAACAAGAGTGACACAGATATACGTGGTTCACCCAATTTGAGCTACGTCCACGGAGAAATAGCCAATTTTTCCTTTTATATTATCCAACAAAATGAAGAGATACAACCTATAGTAGATCTGTTGTAATTCCCTCTTCACTCTCACACAATATCCTCTCTCTTTCTCATTCAGAATACACTTCTACATAGATGCAATACAATTCCCTCATATATAGCGAGGGGTTGCCTTTTAGGGAAAAAACCGTAAATTAAACATAACTTCTATTGTCAGATTTCCGCCTAATGAACGACCCAGATTGACTAAAAATTACAACATTTTACAAGGCAATTTTACATCTATTTTTAGCTTTAGGGGTGCTGCCCCCGATCGCCCGCCGGGGGGGCGCTCTAAAGGCCCCCTTGGACCCCCCCTGGTAGCGTTGCCTCCACAATACGAAATGGGGTCCAATGAGGTGATACATCTGAATAAAGAAGATAATTAGGCTCCACATCCAACACAACTAATCTTTTAATTTTGATTTTCAATGAATGCTTATGACAGTGAGAACAAAGTTTGTAACAAAGTTTTCTGAAGACTTCTTTCATATATTTAATCAATTCGTTGTGTGAAGGATGAAGAAAATAATTAAATAAAAAAGGGATCTATTATGCACATGTGAATTTTGACGAGTAAAATCATTTAGTTTCGAATTGCAATTAGGCATATAATTCTTCCAAGACTTTATCAGTGTGATTTAGATTTGCCAGTGTGATATTTTAATTCTGCACTTAAGATTTAGTTTCATTTATGACAATGAGAAGTAGATCTAGATTTGTTGGTGTGATATTTATTTTTGCAATGTTATATTAGTTTTATTTTCTGCAAGCGTAAAGAGAATTTGGATTTGATTTTGCTATTTACTTCTGCATTTCAATTTAGTTTTATTTATGTTAGTGTGTTATTTTCCTTTCTTGCAATAGTGACAATTTCTTAGATAGAACATGTGCATGAAAACATCCTAATTTAACTTGAAAATTTACTCACCTAATAAAGAATTCTAGCACAATTGGTGCACATACACTTCATCAGTTTACAAGCCTTGGTCGATAATTTATGCAATAATTTAAACTCAATTAAATTACCAAACAACTTCCCTATTAGGTGCTATAGGACCCCCAAGGGCTAAACCACCCTTCTAGGTGCCCAGACCCTGAATGAGACATATTTTTTCAGTGCCTTGATCTCCCAGGTGCTTGCAAAACACTGCCTGATTTCAACTGAAACTCTCCAGTCGCACACATGGTGCCTACAAGGGAGCAACTATAGTTTTTTTTCACCCAATTTTGTGCATGTGACCGCGAGATTTAAGCTACTTTTTCAGGCTAGGATCCAAACCTCTGCCGAAAACTTATTTACACTTTCTAGAATCATGAATTACACAAGGAAAAATCCTTCGATACAAATCTTAGACAAGAACTTGACCTAACAAGGCCTGGCCATGACAGACATTCCGCCAAACACATGATGAACATGAAATCTACAGGTCATGAATGCATATCTGAACATAGAGATCTACAACTTATCTAAAGTTTACCAAGAAGGATTGATGCCCTCTCACAACATTTGCAATAACATCTATTAGATCATGCAATCAATAACCTTTAATTTATCAACCAAACATGATAAGGTTCGTAACTTGAATTTGTCATAAAACCATGCTTATAACCAACATCTAACCAGAATAATAACAATGATAGAACAACCATTTAAGCCACATAATAATAAATATAGTTACTCATCAAAGACAAGAGAAACTTAGCTCTTATTAACATATGCAAAAGCCAACCAAGTTAGGGACTTCCATGTACTACCCGACCATAGATTGGATTGAACCAAATATTTCTTTTAGCCAATCACCCTTGTGCCATATTCCAAGCATGAATGTGGGATATCATGGTATAAAACCATCCATAAAAAACCAAGGGAATCCAGAGGTTAAACCACCTCCATCCTCACCATACCCTGATCTCACCTAAACTGGTCCCGAGACCACAAAACCAAACTGAGCTTGGATGCCTCAAAATTCATTCACCATCCCTTGACGAATTTTCCGGTCTCCACCCACATGTTGAGAGTTCCCCAAAGAAAACCATCTCCACCTCCAACCCTTGGTATTTTCTTGAGACCACCTCACCCAGATCCAAAACCTTCTGACAATCCATAGCTCAATAGAGAAAGAATCCCATTACACCATGGCTATCTGGAAATGGTAAGGCAAGGTTGAAACCACTATCAAAACCCGAAAAAATCCATGCCACTGACGATAAAGAAACCAAAATACACACATGCATATGTCATGCATGCAAAAAGTAGCTAGGAAACCATACATGCAATCTGTTACCTGCAAGTATTCATGCTGAAGCCGCTTGATCCAACCTTTCCTTGATTGATCCTTGCTTTCCTTGTCCTTCTTTTGTTTGCTTGCTTTCCTTATCCTCTTGGTGATTTTCTCCTCTCTGAGACTAACTCCTAAACTAAACTGACAAAAGGCTATCAACTGATGCTCTGATGTCTTTTTATTATTGATGCCTCTATTTTCTTCATTTTTCCTCTATTTTCCTTCAATTTCCTCCTCACATGCAGCATGTTACCTTTCACCTCCCCTTTCTCCTAATTTCCTTTATTTTCATAAAAATATGCCAATTAATGCCTCTTTGCATTTTCAAAGCCTTTGCCATTTCCTTTTCCTATTTCCCTTTAACCATAAACACACCAAGTGATGCCCACTAGGATATTTTGTCCAACATTAAGCTTGGAATAAGTGTCCCTTGACATTGGTCTTATTTTTGCCTTTATTAAGTTTTATTACATGAACTTTTAAATCAGTGTTGTTATAGATCCCCTAAACACAAATAACACAATGAGGCCAAGAAATTTTACAAGGGAGAAGCCAACTTTCTCTTTAAACCCAACAATCCACTCGACCTTACCAATAATTTTTTGATCCCTAAACTCTCAAGGCAAAGTCGGTGCTGGAAACTCTATTTCCACTCAAGGCTAAGGCTATGAGCACTCCTCATAGGCTTCCCCATGATCTCCATAGCACAAAGAGCCACCATGTATGAAAACGCCTCACCATTTCACTTGAAATTCCTTTACACTGATGTAAAACCCTCCAGTTTCTCTCCCAATATCTCATACATAAATCCACACAAGTAACGATTACCATCATAACTACCCTCACTAAAACAATTGTGAAGGATGAGCCCTTCTGTATGTCGCCTAGGTGTCGAACCATCATACATTAATTACCAAGCTGGGACCTGAGGTGGTGAATCCTCTCCCTTGGCCCCAAATCTTCTCGATGTGCCACCCCCATCAGAGAATCTCGTGTTATTATGGTTGTGAGTGATTTTTTATTTTTTTATTTTTTTTCTCTATTTCCAACATTTTAAATATTGCATGCATGAAAATGACAACTTAATAAATCCATAATTCTAAGGGAAATAACCCTCATATTATATATTTTAGATCATAAGTATAATTTTATTAGATCTATTATGATGATTTTTCAGTGAAATATCCATGACATTTTACCAATTAGCAAAATCCCAAAATATTGTTTCAAGGTATTTGCCTCCTTTGTGATCCTCCACTATGCCTAACACATAGAAATCACACGTGGGGCTAGTCATGGAAAGAATAGAACACATACCCAACATTTTCCTTGTTATTTATTTCTTTGCATATATGATGTCATAGGAGTACATGATCAACTGTAATAGTCCAATTTATTATCATCATGTATACAATGTAAATACTTTTATAAATTAAAAGATAAATGAGAGAGGGACACAAATTCCATTGTTTGAGGCAGAAGATTGCTTGAGGGAATTGTTGTTTTAAATATAAGCCCTAGTTGGCTGAGTGGGCTGACTATGACATAAAGTAATTGGAAGAAAGGGACAGGGGCAAGTGTCCTTTGACTCCCTTAACAAGTAAGAACATGAAAAAACTTTAAAGCAACATGGGTTGCGTTATCCATGAGAAGGGGGACTGCTACGACATTGAGGAAAAAGAAGGTAGTTGTTCAAGAGAAAAAGGAGAGAACCCAGAGTTTATTCAAACACGGATACATGCACTCTAAAGGGGGATAGAAGGGAACACACACACACAAATATGTAGAGTGAGAAAACCTCTTGACACGTAGAAGCTGCAAAAGAGGCAGAAATAGTGGCATTTCATGACTATTGTAGAAGAGGCATAAAAGGTAGCAGCTCAATCTGCATTGCTGGGCACAGAGAGATCTATAAACCAACTAAAGAGACCTATTGAAACTTGTTAGGCATAAGAAATACAAAAGAGTAGTGGCTTGCCTTGGGGATGAAGGCAGGGTGGCCTGGTGGTGTTTTGGTTTAGTTGTGCATTCATTGAAGGATTCCCTTTGAATGAACTCCACCTCAAGTTTTGAAATATGGATCAGTGGTAATAGTTACAGGTAATAGGGGTTGTATCTTTTCTACGGTTGGGTGGAGAGTTAGAGTCGCACTCTATGTTGGAACACATATGCACTATTTAAGATAAGTGCTCTTTTGCTCGTTATTCACAATAAAATATGTCTACATTCCTAGTTGAGATGGTGTTATTAATGCACGAGGCATGTCTGTGTCATTATTATTTACAGGAGTGATTAATGTGTTGTGAGAATGTTTGAATGCATTGGGATAGTGTGTAGGAATACTGATTATGTTACAATAACATTTAGCATGAGCATTTTTCTTTATTATAATATGACGACTACATGGATTTCAAGCTTGCATTAGCATTGTTGTGTTGTAATGTGGTGATATTGAGGACTTCATCCTCTTTTATACTTATCAAACTGTAACTTTATGCGGTGATATCCTCCATGTTTTCAACAATGTATATCCTGGTTCTAGGTTTCTAGTTCTGAGTTTATATTTCCATGCTAAAAAGAGCTCAAGCTAGAGTTAATCTTGAGTTCGGTGTTGCGAATGGCACTGCTTCATGAGCTTGAATGATTTGAATTACATTCCTACACTTCACACAAATTTTCATTTCTACTATGCACATGGTGATGCTGAATTCCTCAATGTTGGGTGTTATATCTATATGTTGTCACAATGTTGTACCAATGTGAGAAATCCTTGTTTGAATGGCTAACTATGGTCATGATGTTCAACTAGGCTTGTACTCTAATAGTGTGAATATATATACACATAATAGATAATCTCTTATAGTAACATGTATGGAAGCTCCTTCATGAAGGGTAGGACACGAACTTGCTTTGATAACAAGTTTGCTTCATCACTGAATACAGTTTGGGGTAACGTATTGGAGATCCCTTTCTCCTTGCTAGCTTGTTAACCTATTGATTTTATATGCATATTTATCTTTGTCTTTCCATAATGAAGATCCTTAGTTTTGGGCCAATGTCTTCACTCTTTCCAAGCATAGGGCCAAGGAGTCCTTTCTCTTCTTGTGGAAGATGAGATTGCCTCAAGAGTTGGAGGATATGGTTTTATACATCTTGGATGGGCATGAAACCGCCTTTAAGCCATAGATATGATTGAGATCTGTTCCCTATGGACTTGTACACCTTTGCTTGATTCTGATCATGCGTAAAGGTTTTCGCATGTTGATTTGATCATTAGGGAGACCATAAACCTCTGCAAGTTTGAATGGACAATTCCCTAGTTTGGATAGAAAACTCCTTGTTTTGTGTCTTGTGTTTTTCCCATCAAGAACCCGAAGGGGGTAATATGATTGCAAGCTTGGGAGGGATGGCACCTGTGCATGTTCCATAAAACCCCAAGGGTAGGAGACAAACTCTTGTGTAGGTCGAAGCTCCCATAGAACTACCGTGATCGAGCCAAGGTCAAACCCTTCGCAAATGGATTTTAGAGGTTTGTATGACCCAAGCTTTGGGCATAATCATTGTGATTTCGACCAAGCATATTCATCTGTGCGCATGAGAGGGTTTCCCTTATCCTATTGTAACTAAACTCATCACATTATCGTGAAGATATATAGGTAGGAGGAGCCCATAAATAACTCCTGGTTGTTAATGAGACCTCATTTTAGTTCCTATTACCAAGTGCATAATCGTGGTTTATGAACAAAATTGAGTCGGGAAATTGATGACTCACAAGATATTCAGGATGATGTAAGCATATAGGGTTGCATCCTGGAAGCCACAAAAGATCGTGCGAGAGGGAACACTTGGGCTAGCGAGGACTAGGTTGGCATGGCAAGGCTGGTAGCAATAAATAGGTCATGATGACTTGGAAGTCATGCATTGGCCAATGGGAGGGCCAACTACTCTATAAGAAAAGCCTAATCCAACACAAGGAGAGCTAGGGCAGGAAGCTAAGATGATTTAATACAGGGTGTTGTGGTAGGAGCAGGTTGTGGACCAATCATGAGAAAGGGCATGCAGATAGGTGAGGACCCACAAATGTGTTAGCCTGAAGGGTTAACCAAGGAGAAAACTTAGAATGCGCAAGGGTGAAGGGACATGTAACAAAGTGCAGGAGACACAAATTTTGATGGTAGATAACAACCCGAAGAGAGGTCGGTAACACACACACACACACACATTGAATGTGGTTCACAGACACTAGGGATCGATGAATGCTACGTCTATGAAAACGGTCCCGGGTCGATCCCCGAAGGGATCAGTCTTGACGAATTATATCAGAGCCTAACCCTAGAGGGTGTTGAGGAGAACTTACCCCATGACCTCTCATAGTGAGGTGCTTATGCGACGAGTACTCGACCAATTGAGCTAACCGTTGGGGCTAATATGTGTGTGTGTGTGTGTGTGTGTGTGTGTGTGTGTGTGTGTGTAAGAATTTTATTGTAAAGCATAACATGGGGTTGTGGAACCCAATCCCATGAACAAGTCGACAACCAATAATAAATTTCCAAGTGGCACTGGCAGGATAGCTAGGGGTTATAGCCATATGGATGTCACGCGGCCAAGCCGATGAGGTGGTGTTCTCTGATTGCCTAGAACTTCAATGGTCACATCATGATCCAAAGGTCAGATTGATGAAAAGTTTTATATGACCGAAATCATCTCGACGAGAAGAACGCAATGGTGATGTTAAATTAAGGTTTTGAGTAAGTTGAAAAGATCGAGGTTTTTAGACCCCATTTCCATAAAAACAACTTGGATCTTTAGTCATCATAGTAACTGCCTCCTCTTAATCGGTGTTATGGAAAGGATTAGGAGGGGGCTTGTTAGAGACTGGTATCAAAACATCCAGGTTCAACACTTGGACTATATGGGATTTATCATGGGATAATAAGTCAGTACTCAGTTTACCAGGTTAAGTAAGTAAGGGGTCTCATAATGATTTTTATAAAATTAACTATATTAATGTTTAGGTGTTAAAAGTCGGTCTATAACTAAATTATTACTTGCATGGTAATAATGCATGGATTCCTAATTTAGGGATGGAGCTCAAATTTGAGCATAATGTCAGAATGTGAGTGCGATGGTATCTTACTCATAACATTTGATTTGCATGGCACACTAACTACAATTATGTTCAGTGTGTTATTGTGATAAATGCCTTAGTAGTGCATGCTCTTGCTATTTGGCATATCGAAGGTTGGACAACCCGTGGTTGTTGCTTTGGAAGCGATCCTCTCTATAATTTTGTAGAACTGCCTGTAAGGAAATGAGTTACTTGTTGCATACCATCACAATTGGTTGGGTGACGCGATCTTTTACGCTTGGGACAATTATGTTCTTGAGGTTGAGGGACTTGGGGAAGAACCCTTGTGTGATGTGTATTCTATAATACTTCTTGGTTCAGTGAATGGTAGACATATGTATTATATGTTGGTTGGGATGTGCAAATCCCATGGTATGTATGTTGTAGGAGGCTAAGAACCCTAGTAGAGGATGATTGTTTCCTATATGTTAATGTTATATTCCACCTTATAAATGCTTGTTTTCCTTGGTGATTACTTTCCTATGTGTGTACATGATCTGAATGGGAAAATTAGTTTTGCAATGCTAAATTCCTCTTCAGAATATGTAAAAGTGCTTAAGGATTCATGAGGTTAATTGCAAATTTTAACATGATTTTTTGAGTGTTTTTATGTAAATTTCATGTACATTTTAACATAAACAAATGATTGAACAACAACATATAACAGACATGAACATCACCAAAACAATATCACAACAACACATGATGAAGGAGTTCACCCCGCTTGGGCTACGTCTCCTTGGTCTAGCTTCCAATGGCTTGGTCCTCTCTATTATGCTCAAAAGTGTCAATACATCAGTTTACAATGCTCAAACAACTCTGAAACCTGTTTCAATGGCTCAAGAATGCCCAAAAATGCCTATTTAGCCTCTTTCTACTCTTGATTTTGATCCAGGTGGATATTGGTGGCCACCTGCCTATTCCACCTAGACCCCCCAGTCAGTTTCATCTGTTTCCTTGTTCATTCCAAAATTTACTATTTTTAGCAGTTTTTTGGGTCCTGAACTTCCAGAGCAGTTTTGACCCCCTAAACGATGTTTTTTTGGGGTCTGCGACAGGCCTGTTACCATAGGTAAAGACTTTTAGTGAAACTTGTATTACTCAGAGAGACCTTTCCAACAAGGTATCGTAGGCGCCAAACAAAGATAATACGACCAAGTTACGACCCTAGGAAGTTGGTTGCCCAACTAACCCCAATGGGGCCCACAAACTCTTGGTGTTACATCTCTTGGGGTTAGGGTTTTCATTGTTTACGAGTTTCTCATGTTTTCCAATAATAAATAGGCCCTTTAGCCTGATTGTAACAGAGTTCAGAGCCATGTAACCGCCACATATCTTCTTAGAGATAAGCTACCATCGCTCGAGCTATCTTATTTCCTTTTGTTTGTAAGCATAGTTCAATATCTTTCTATTAATGAAATGAAGTGGTTTTTTGCTGCATATATGTGTTTAAGATTATATCTGCAAGTTGTTACATTCCTGTTTAAGTTTGGATTAGTGGTATAATAACGATCTACTCTTTCTCTGTTTTTCTTTGCATGTCCCCAATGAGGTCAAGGTAGAAGGAGTTAGGGCTTGATTTGGTTGAACCATTGCAATATTAGCCTTGCAAAACCCAACAAACTCCCATGGCGGAAGAAAAGAAAGATGAGGGGGCAAGAGATCCTTCCAAAATGTTGCTTGAGGAAGCCCTCAAGCGACAAAGGGACATGATGATGGATAATTTTGTCCAGATCCTTCGACGACTACCCATAGGTGATGCATCTTCATCTAGCAGCCACTCTGGAGGTGCCACTCCTTTTAAGGTACAAGTTAACTTCGATATTGCCATGCAAATGTCGTAGATAAATGGTTAAATATATTGGAAGGATATTTTTCAGTTCATGAATTTTCCAATCGATAAATGATTACTTTTCATTTCTTAAAGCCGCCCCACACATCAAGGATTGGTGGGAAACCTACTGTGAACAAAAGGACAAGAGTGAACCCTCATTGTTTTCAGTTGCACCCACTTGAAATTATTTCTGAGATGCCATCAAGGAACAATATTACCCTATCGGGAGCTATGAAGACAAATACATAAAGTGGACCAAACTACGGCAGGGAGGGACCAAGATGTTCCAGAGTTCACAAATACTTTCCATACCATTCGCACGAAGTTGGGTATCAAGGATACTGAGCGGCATTTGGTGTTCAAGTACCGCGACTGTCTACACAAGTACATCCAGGAGGAGATGGAGTTCCTGGACATTTCCTCGCTCGACATGACGTATCGGTATGCTATCAAGATTGAGTAGAAGTTTAAACAGAAGAAGCAAGACTTTGGATCTGTGAATCCAAAATAAGGAAAAGGTGCCCCCAAACCACAAAAAAAAGGACCAAGACAAGGAAGCGCTACCTAGGACAACCCGCCAAATCTGTAAGCAAAGAACAACACCCCGAAGATGAAGAAGTACACAAAAAAATGGTGTGAGTTTCATAAGAGCTCCACTCACAATACAAGTGAGTGTCGGGCCAAGCAGTCACTAGTGGCTGAGTTGAAGGCTTCCAAATCAGATGCAGGTTTCGACTTTGAATCAGAACCTGATAAGGGAACTGACAAATGGAAGCAAATCTTTGATGCAGAGCCCAGTTCCACCATGGCCACCACCAAGATCCAAAAGATTGAGCCTAAATATCCAGAGGAGGGAGAACACATCTTCCACTAATAGATGTGGGTGAAGGATTCTTTGTTGTAGTTCATTGTCGACAGCGGGAGCCAAAATAACCTCATTTCAGTAGAGGTCATGAAGCGACTGGGCCTAAAGACTATAACACATCCACAACATTACACCATCAGGTGGGTTCACCAAGGATGATATCTTCGTGCGAGCGAGTAGTGCCACCTTCCCTACAACATCAAGCCCTTCACGGGTGAGGTACTATGTGATGTTGCTCCTCTTGAAGTTTGTGATGTATTGTTAGGACAACCATACTTGTGGAAGCGACATGTTGTATATGAGTCTAGAACTCACTCTATGATTATTACTTTGGATAATAAGTTGTACAGGAAACCAGAGGTAGCATCGCTTACCACCATCTCTTTAATCACTGCAAAGCAATGCAGTAATATCATCTCCCAGACCAGGAAATTTGTTTTCCTTATGATTCGCTCCCATGGCAAGAAGAAGGTTGTGGCCACAACTTCTAGGTAGGGCTCCTCTACACAACAACAACAGATGGACAAGTTCGTGGATGAGTACAGGCATATTTTCGCCTCACCCATAGGAGTACCTCTGCACTGTCAAGTCAAGCGCTCCATCGATCTGATCCTGGGCACACCGGTGCCCAATGGATCGATCTATCAACACTATGTTTTGGAGAACAATAAGATCAAGAGGTAGGTTCAGTAACTATTGCATAAAGGCACATCAGGCCAAGATCATAACCTTGTGGGAGCCCAATTGCATTGGTACAAAATAAGGATGGAACCTGGAGGCTCTGTATTGACTATCGGGCGCTGAACAAGGTCACTGTCTGAAATAGGTACCCAATCTCGCTAATTGATGACCTTCTTGACTAGCTCAAGGGGGCCAAATATTTAAGTAATATTGACTTGAAGTTAGGTTATCACCAGGTGCTTATTGAACCCTCTGATGTGTGGAAGACTGCCTCCAAATCCAAGGAGGGCCTTTTCGAATCGTTGGTCATGCCGTTCAGATTGAAGAACACCCCTGCAACCTTCATGAGACTGATGGGCAACAACTTGCGACCCTTCACCAATGCATTCGTGGTGGTCTATTTTGATGACATATTGATCTTCAGCCAGAGTTGGGAAGAGCACCTCCACCATATCCGACAGGTCCTTCAAACCCTGCGCCAACACAAATTGTGTGCTAACTTGGAGAAATTCACCTTTGGCCTGACCCATGTTCAATATTTGGGGTACATCATTGATGAGAAGGGTTTACATGTGGACCCATCCAAGAGACAAGACATTCGGGATTGGCCAACCCCAACCACTCTGACAGAGCTTCGCAACTTTTTGGGTCTTGCTAATTTCTACCATAGGTTCATGTTGGGGTTCTCTCATATCACTTGGCCTTTAAGTCAAGTCACCAAGGGTGAAGCCAAAGAAAAGTTTTTTTGGTTGGAAACTCAACAATAAGCGTTCTCCGAGTTGAAGAATTACCTCTGTTCGACACCAGTGCTCACGCTACTATACCTACAACAACAATTTGAGATTGAGACAGATGCCTCTAACTATGATATTGGTGTGGTTCTTACTCATCATGGGAATCCAGTGGCTTACCACAGTGAGACATTTTCAGACACAGTCTGGAAGTACCCCGCTTACGACAAAGAAATGTATTCCATTGTGTAGGCTTGCCTTCAATGGAAGCATTACATTATGGGGAAGGAAACAATCATCCAAACATACCATCGACCTCTACAATTGATACAGACACAAGGGAAGTTGCAGAATGATTGACATCATAAATGGTCCACCTATTTTCAACAGTTCCATTTGAACATTAAGTATAAGAAGGGTAGCACCAATAATGTTGCTGATTGCCTTAGCCGACCGCCGGTCATGACATTGATCACTATGCTCGACTCCTCCAGGCACAAGACATCGAGTTGGTCACGTATTTACAAGAGTGATCCAGAATTCGGTAGCATATACCAAACACTCCTGGAAGGGAAGCAAGTTCTAAATTTTCACCTTCAGGATGCACTATTATTCCACCTGGGACACATCGGTGTTCCTTCAAGTGAGCATGCTAATATGATTTTGGAGGCGCACTGCAGTCAGATCGCTGGAGATTTTGGAGTAGAGAAAACAGTGGCAGTATTGCATAAGTATTTTTATTGGCCGAAAATTTGTTAGGATGTTGGGAAGTACATTAGATCCTGCACCGCTTATGCTAATGCCAAACCAACCGTCTAGAAGAAAGGCCTGTATACTCCTCTACCTACTCCCAATCGGCCTTGGGAATCTGTCTCCATGGATTACATGTCAGACCTTCCTTCTACTAAGCACAACAACAATTTCATTTTCGTGGTCGTCGACATATTCTCTAAGATGGCCATTATGGCGGCCTGCAAGAAGAGTATCACAACAGAGGCCACTGCTAAGCTCTTATTTGAGCGAGTATGGGTACACTTTGGGATCCCGTTGTCCATTGTCTCAGATCGTGACAACAGATTCTTGAGTGCATTTTGGTCAAGTCTCTGGTCGATGCTGGATACAAAACTTACTAAGTCCACAACTTTCCATCCCCAAACTGATGGCCAAACAGAGGTTGTCAACAGGATGATCGTACATATTCTGCGCATGTACAAATCGAAGCATCCACACACATGGGCTGAAAGTATCCCCTCTGTCTAACACAACTACGACAAAGCTCTCCACAACTCAACAGGCCATAACCCCTTTCAGGTAGGGTTTGGATTTAAGCCATTATGCACCATTGGTGTGGCCATCCCATTTGCATCCACTCAGGTAGATTCGACCCATGTTTAGTCTGAAGCTGAAAGGCTAACAACTTCATTGAGCGCATTCAACACATCTGCCAGCAGGTCCATGATATATTGGACAAAGCCAATGCTAAGTACAAGTAGTGCCATGATCAACATCGAGTGGTGCAAAAGTTCCAGGTGGGTGACAAAGTTTGGCTACATTTGCAGAAGGAGCACTTTGCTGGAACCCACCGCAAGCTTCGCCTGCTTCGATATGGGCCATACACCATCACCAAGGCCATCAGTGACAATGCATTCGAGCTCAACATCCCACTGTTCCTTGGTATGCACCCAATGTTCAATTTAGATTGCCTTTGGCCATACTTTCCACCATTGTTAGACACATATGATATCACAAAAAATATCACACCAACATACCTCAACTCGGACTGCAAGGAATAGAGCACAACGGATCAGATCATGGACACACAGATCAAGAAAAATTGCCAATAGAGGATACAACTATATCGAGTTGTCAAAGCAGGTCAACTCCACCAGGGCAAGTGGTTCACGAGTGACCAAGTTCAACAGAAATTTCCTCACCTCATGGAGGCTTTGCACGCAATGGGGACCATTGCTTCCCAAGGGGGGAGGAATGATTCAGGTGGATATTGGTGGCCACCTTCCTATTCCACCTAGACTCCCCAGTCAGTTTCATATGTTTCCTTGTTCATTTCAGCATTTACTATTTTTAGTAGTTTTTCAGGTCCTAAACTTCCGAAGCAGTTTTGACCCCCTAAATGACGGTTTTTTGGGGTCCGTGGCAGGCCCATAACCATTGGAAAGGGCATGTGGTGAAAGTTGTACTACTTAAAGAGACCTTTTCAAAAAGGTATCGGATGCACCAAACGGAAATAATATGACTAAGTTATGACCCTAGAAAGTTGGCTGCCCAACTAACCCCAACGAGGCCCACAAACTCTTGGTGTTACATCTCTTGGGGTTAAGGTTTTGGTTGTTTAGGGTTTTCTCATGTTTTCCAATAATAAATAGGCCCTTGAGACTCATTTTAACACAATTTAGAGGCATGTATCCGCCACATCTCTTCTCAGAGATAAGTCGGAAATAATATGACTAAGTTATGACCCTAGAAAGTTGGCTGCCCAACTAACCCCAACGGGGCCCACAAACTCTTGGTGTTACATCTCTTAGGGTTAAGGTTTTGGTTGTTTAGGGTTTTCTCATGTTTTCCAATAATAAATAGGCCCTTGAGACTCATTGTAACACAATTCAGAGGCATGTATCCTCCACATCTCTTCTCAGAGATAAGTCAGAAATAATATGACTAAGTTAAGACCCTAGAAAGTTGGCTACCCAACTAACCCCAACGGGGCCCACAAACTCTTGGTGTTACATCTCTTGGGGTTAAGGTTTTGGTTGTTTAGGGCTTTCTCATGTTTTCCAATAATAAATAGGCCCTTGAGACTCATTGTAACACAATTCAGAGGCATGTATCCGCCACATCTCTTCTCAGAGATAAGTCGGAAATAACATGGCTAAGTTATGACCCTAGAAAGTTGGCTTCCCAAATAACCACAATGGGGCCCGCAAAATCTTGGTGTTACATCTCTTGGGGTTAAGGTTTTGGTTATTTAGGGTTTTCTCATGTTTTCCAATAATAAATAGGCCCTTGAGACTCATTGTACCACAATTCAGAGGCATGTATCTGCCACATCTCTTCTCAGAGATAAGCTAACATTGCCCAAGCTATCTTATTTCCATTATGTTTGTAAGCATATTTGAATATTTTTCTATTAATGAAATGAAGTGTTTTCCTATTGCATCTCTATGTTTATGATTATATCTGTAAGTTGTTGAATTCCTATTTAAGTTCGGATCAGATTTGGTCAAAAATTGAAGAAGTTATGAGCTCCCCTAGCTCTTTCACTATTCGCTCTACAAATTACCCCAAATCTGACACCGGTCCTACAAATCCGCCCCGAATTATGCTAACTGGGCGCTAAATTCGCGGGATTCCAGACGAAATTGTAGGTGTATTAATTCGTGGAGTAGCCTTTAATTTTTAAAATTTGGGCCACATGGGAGGGCCACATGCCCGAGGCTACAGCCAACGGCCCACCCCCGTTGGCCGGGCCACAAATCTACTCCACCGAAGTCCTGATGGGTGGCACACTCCCAAGGGCTTGCCCTTTTCCCAGATGGTGCACCTCCTCAGCTTTAAATATATGTAGAACACAATATATATTAAGACATAACATATGGCATGTTGGCAATGGCTTGGACTTGTCACTTGGAGGTCATGGGTTCGAACCCTGCCTGCTGCTACTCGGACCTTAACTCAATTTTTGGTGGCCCTCGGACTGCCACATGGCATCCCCTAGCTGGGCCACGTGGCACCTTGTGGTTGGCCACCAACCAACCAATCAAAATCCTCCAAAAATCCACCAATGAAACTGTGCCACTTGGCACCATCCAATTCATCAGAGGTAAACAATCACATGCATAGTCACCTTGCCACCTAGGCATTCCCAATTAGTGCCACGTCAACTGCACAGACTGATGACTGGGCTTCCTGCATATTTTTTTAAAAATTCGACTATTTAGGAAAACGAACAGAACATGTTTCTAGGAGCATATAGAGTCTGTTTTGTGCGAAATGAGTTGCGCCAGATTCAGGATGACGAGCACTACGTGGTTGTTTAGTTTCCACACCGATCTAAAAACTTTGAATTTTGAGAACCTAATCATTCCTCCCCACTGGAAACTTTTGGACCCCAAAATGTCACTTTCAGTTGTTCAACAGGTGAGGGTAGAGTTCCCTCACCTTTCCAATCTCGATCCATTTGGCTTTGGAAGCATTTGTTCCTTTGAGCCACACATGAAGGTAATCCACATTCCCTCATTTTGAAGACCTTGTTATTCCGTCAAGAATGGTGTCTTGCTGTAGTTCATCAAGGTATTCAAGAGAAAAATCTTCAATGGAAGGAATTTGAACATTATCTTCTTGATATTCAATCAAAGGAGCATTATACAACCTTAAATTTTCCACATTAACAACAACATAAATTTGCATATATGAAGGTAAATCCAACTTGAAGGCATTGTCACCAATCTTTTCTACAATTCTGAATGGACCATATCTAATTGGTTTCAGATTTTTACCTTCTCCTTAGATCCTATCTTTGCTAATGTGAAGCCAAACTTCATCACCTACTTGGAACTTGTGATCTACCCGATGCTTGTCGTGCCTTGACTTATACTTGCCTTGGATCTTTTCCAACTGTTCTCGAACTCTTTAGTGTACCAATTGGATTTGTTGAATGAACCTTCTTGCTGTGTCTATGTCACTATGACCATCAATAGCAACATCCTTTCCAAAAATGAAATATAAAGGAGACTTAGGAAAGCATCCCAAACATGCTTCAAATGGAAATGTTTGATTTGAATAGTGCTTGGCCTGGTTGTAAGCATGCTGAATGTAGTGAAATTGTTCATGACACAACTTAGGATGCTTGCTGCAATACCCATGAAGAAGATGTATCATAGTTCTGTTCACCGCCTCTGTTTTACCATCTGTTTGCAGATGAAATGTTGTACTCTTTTTCAATTTGGTGTCCATGAATCCCCACAAACTTGATCAAAATTTCCCAATAAAGCGACAATATCAATCACTAACAATGGATGTGGGCAATCCAAAATGCACCCATACATTCTGAAAGAATAACTGAGCAGTTTGTTCCGTTGTAATTTTCTTTTTACATGGCATCAAAATACACATTTTGCTGAACCTAATCACAACTACATAAAAATAATCATGACCTCTTTTTGACAATGGAAGACCTCCTACTAAATCCATATAAACACTCTCCCATGGTCGTGAAGGTACCATAAGTGGTGTGTACAATCCTACCTTCCTATTTCTATCCTGCTTACTCACTACACATAATGGACATCCTTTAATAAAACATGACACACTTTCAAGCATACAAGGCCAATAACAATACCTCTGTAGATGTGCCACTGTCTTACTTACACCGAAATGACCAACAATAAGAGAAGTATGTTCCTCTCTTATGATGTTGACTCTTTCTCCTTGTGGAATACAAAACTTACCTATATGATACAACAAGTTATCATGCAAATGATAATCCAATTCCTCTACTTGGTTACCTTGACTCAAGCTTGCATAAACATCCCGAAAGTCATTTATTGTAGGTATCTTTCTTATACCTTATCACCAAGTGGAATTTTTGAAGAAAACCCATCCATCAGAAGTGCCTTGATTGCTACAACTTAGATTGAGATTGCAAGTATTGCAATGGCTGATGATCAGTGTGAATGATTGTTTCCTTACCCATCAAGTAAAAATTCCATTTTTTCACACTTTGCACCAATACATACAATTCCTTGTCATATGTAGGATAATTAATCACTGCACCATTGAAAGTTTCCAAATGAAAATAGATAGGCTTACCATGTTGCATGAGGATTGCACCCATGGCATAGTCACTAGCATCAGTCTGGATCTCAAATGACTGTCTCAAGTCTGGAAGTGCAATTAATGGGGCTAAATTGATCTTTTCCTTCAATGCATCAAAGGCCTTTTGTTGTTTGCCTCCCCACTGAAAAACCTTTTTCACACTAGTCAATGCATGCAAAGGAGCTGCTATAGAAGAAAAGTTAGCAATTAATTTCCTCCAATATTGAACTGCTCCCAAAAAAAATCTTACCTCAGTAACTGTGTTGGGCCTTGGCCAATTCAAAATGACATCAACCTTAGAGGGATCTATTTTCAACTCACCTCCTCCAACAATAATTCAGCTTCTTGCTATGGGCTCTCACAATGTATTCTACTCCACCTTTGAAAAAATGGTATTTGTTTTCATGTCTATGGAAGATATCTTTTATATCATAGAGATGTGGGCTGCCCAAAACTATACCACATATGTCTAATGGCACAACATCAAGTTCCACTTCATCTATGAAATTTGAAGTAATGGCGAATTTCAGTGTACCCTTTCTAGTTACTTGCAATTGTGCGTTGTCACACACCCATCCTAATGGATATGCCTTATGATGTGGAATGGTTTCCAAGTTTAAACTTTTGACAATGTTTTCATAGATGAGATGAGCTTGAGAGCCACTATAAAAAAGAGTATCAATTTTGCTATGTTTTGAGATTACCCTTATGTGGAAAAGTTCTATCCTCTTCTTTTAATTTGGAGTTTGATTTTGTAAATTTGAAGTACTAGTGCTAACAATGGATT
This sequence comes from Pinus taeda, assembly GCA_000404065.3. Lineage (NCBI taxonomy): Eukaryota > Viridiplantae > Streptophyta > Pinopsida > Pinales > Pinaceae > Pinus > Pinus taeda. Next base: position 64,686 of record APFE031046905.1, on the reverse strand, counting down.
CTTTGCATTTCATACCCATGTTTGTAATTTTAGTTTCATCGCACGAATCAGATCCCAAATCCTGTTGAGTGGTTGCAACTGTCTTTTGTTTTCCCTTGTTGTTGAGTTTCTTTGGTTTCATCTCAGGATGAAGCTTCCAACAATGAGATTCATCGCAACCCTCTTTGGAACAATGTTTGCATGTTATTTTCTCCCCTTCCTTCTTAATGGATGCATTTCTCTTTCCTTTCCCTTTGAAAGCCTTTTCCTTTCCTTTACCCTTAAATGGATTTTTACTACCCTCTTCTGAAGTATCCTTCCCTCTTGCCTAAAGATGAGTGGCTTACACACAGACCTCATCTAGATTATTGGGATTAAACATAAGGATGGTATGCCAAAGGTAACTGTTTAAACCCCCTATATACTTCAACAACATGTCTCGTGATTGCAAATCTACACCTAACATTAGAGATCTTCTTCTAAATTCTTAGTTGTAATATTTCACATTTTGACCTTTAAGTTGTCTAAAGTTCTGCCAATTCATGATGGCTTTTTGCATATATACTAGAGGGTAAAATTGTCTTTTAATTGCAATAATGAAATTTGACCAAGACATTGAGATCTTACCATGTTTTTTAATCTTTATTGTGTCTTGTCTTCCCTCCATATTAATGCTACACCCACTAGCCTCAGGGAAGCTATCTGAATCTTTGTATCATCATCTTGAAGGTTTTGAATTTTGTAATAGACCTCCAACTAATGAACCCAATTATCAAGCTTCTTTGCATTCACTTCACCATTATAGATGGGTAGTTCAAATTTGACATCAAGTTTTAACATGGGTGTTTTACCAATTCCTTTTGAGGTATGTTGATGAGTATGAGTAAGGGTTGTATTAGTGAAAGAGGGTGAAGATGCTTGTGAAGATGAAGATGAATATGATGGTGGAGGTTTACCCCTATTTCCATTACCTCCTCCTCCTGAAGAACCTTTTCCTTTTGGAGGCTTGGAGCTTTCACCTTGTAGTCTTGTCTTCCTCTCCTCATAGAGGACTTTCACGATCTATGTCATGTCAAAGAAAGCCTTCCTAAAATACTTCTCATCCTCTATCATATTTGCAAGCTTTCTTTCATGTGACATGCTTACTAAAGCTTCAACTGAAATTTGAGATAGAACTGGTGGTGGAGATTGTGGCAATCTTGCACTCCTTCTCCTTGACCCAACTTCAGGACCTTCAACCAGATTTCCTTCTCCTCTCTTGAGCTTCAACCTTATAAGAATCATAGTCAATTGCAAACAATGAAGTCCTCCTTGCACAAAGAAAACCAAGTGCTCTGATACCAAACTTGATATGAATGGGAAAATTAGTTTTGCTGTCTTAAATTCCTCTTCAAAATATGTAAAAGTGCTTAAGGATTCATGAGGTTAATTGCAAGTTTTAACATGAGTTTTTTAGTGTTTTTATGTAAATTTCATGTACAAATTAACATAAACAAATGAATAAACAATAACATATAACATACATGAACATCACCAAAATAGTACCATGACAGCACACGATGAAGGAGTTCACCCCACCTGGGCTACGTCTCTTTGGTCTAGCTTCCAATGGCTTGGCCCCCTTTATTATGATCAAAAGTGTGAATACATCTATTTACAGTGCTCAAATAGCTCTGAAACCTGTTCCAATGGCTCCAGGATGTCCAAAAATGTCTGTATAGCCTCTTTCTGCTCCTGATTTGGTAAAAAACTGAAGAATTTATGAGCTTCCCTAGCTCTTTCACTATTCGCTCTATAAATTCCCCCAAATCTGACACCGGTCCTACAAATCCACCCCGAATTGTGCTAAATGGGTGCCAAATTTGCAGGTTTCTGGGTGAAATTATAGGCGTGCTAATTTTCCCAGTAAGCCTTTAATTCCGAAAATTTGGGCCGCATAGGGGGGCCACATGCCCGAGGCTAAGGCCAACAGCCTGCCCCCGACGGCCGGGCCCCCACTCTGCTCTGCCACAGTCCTGTTGGGTGGCATGTGCCCAAGGGATGGTCCCCATGGATGGCCCTTTTCTCGGATGGTGCACATCCTCAACTTTGAATATATGCGGAACACAATATATATTAAGACATAATGTATGGCGTGTTGGCAATGACTTGGACTTGTCACTTGGAGGTCGCAGGTTCGACCCCGCTCGCTACTTCTTGGACCTTAACCCGATTTTTTGTGGCCCTCATCTTCTTTTGTTTGTCGTCACATCCTTTTTTGTTTGAGTGTATTGGAGTCTCATATAGAGTTGGAACACTAAAATTTCCTTAGCAATCAACATCGTAGAATTTTATTAACACCAATCCCAGTTTAAAGTTTAATAAAGTCTCATCATGTTTAATGCCCAACCCACATGTTTATTTGTTGTTTTCATAAACATGAATATATCATAAATTGAAACACAAGGGTCTAATCTACTTTTTTCCTTTTGTTGGGATAAAATAGAACCAAACCCACAAAGAATTTTACACAAGAATTTTTGGGCAATAGCCCCTACAAAAACCCCAAAGGGAAAACCAATGAGAGAGAAAGATGCAATTTCTGATTTCTTTAGAGAAATTTTATAACAATAAAAGCAACTTATCTCCTTGAAAGTCGTGCTGAGAATTTCCTTAGAAAATATGCTGACTTTGCTCCTCGATTTTTGTTCCCAATAGTCCTTGATTTATGTGCACTCCTCACTTAGAAATTCATTCCAAAATGAGCTGAAAAATCATGCCAAAATTCCTTGATTTTCAAGTTGCTTCTATTATACTTACTAATTGCAATTAATGCATAAGATAGACCTCCAAATTTCATGCCTAATTGACCCTCAAATTTCCTACTACTATAGCAACTTTGACAACGAAATCCACATTGTTAGTCAAAATTCGTGTTGTTACTGTGGGCAAACTGTTAGACAGGTAACAGAAAAATTCCCTCCTCTCCTTGGGATTTGTGTTGTACCTATTGTTGTATCTCCTCTTCTCTCGATGTACAAATAGCTCTCTCCACCCTCTTCTCCTTTTCTCCAAATCTCATGAAGAATGAATGATAAATGGTGCATTTTCTCTCCTCGACTTGCCATTTCTCTCATAATTAAGAGTGACCTAACCCTATGATCCATTGGTTGAGAATCCTTGACAATCCTTGAGTTGTGAGCCCCCCTCGCTTAGTAATTTTTACCAAACTAGCCTTGAAATTTGTTTAGTGTAGACTCAGAAAACCGTGCCACATTCACTCAATTTTCATGTTGTCTCTGTTGTACTTACTAACTACAATTAATGTGCTAGAAAAAGCCTCAAATTTCATGTTGTTGTAACAATTCTTATAGCCCTCAAAATTCATGCTATCAATGTTATTGTTGTGGGAAAATACTGGAAATGTACCTCAAAATTTTTCCCCTCCTAACATTGGGATTTTCATTGCACCTGTTGTTTTAGCTCCTCTTACAATTTGCTCTCTCAACCCTCTTCTCCTCTTCTCCAAAGCACATGAAGGTTGAATGGAAAATGATGTCTTTTCTCTCCTTGAATTTCCGTTTTGTTCTCTCATAATGAGGGGTGACCTAACCCTATGATCCAATGGTTGAGATTAGATCTTAGCAATTGAGATCAAGGGTGGAGATTTAATCTCGCATTGACTTGACTTAAGTCTTTTTATCCCCTAAAATTACTTTTTCATTTAATATCACTAAAAGTCACTTAGGCTTTATATCTCAGAAAATCACTTTAACTTTATATCTTAAAAAGTTATGTCAAGGGGTCATGTTGGACACTTTTTCCTAGGCAAGACACCAAACCTTAGGAAACACTTGTGCTTTGTACACTTTTCTAACAAACATAACATTAAGTAAAGCAATAACACTAAACTTTCCTCGATGTAATCAATGACAAACAACAAAGGAGTGACTAAAACAACAAAATTCTTACCAATACTATGGCCACATAAGCATGTTTTTTCAAAAAAAATATCATATGGTGTGATGTTGTGCTCCATCCAATGGACGACTGAAATATTTTTGGATCAATCCATACCATGCATTACAATTAATTTGTCTTGGCTTGTCACATTAAATTAAAAAATCACACTCTCTATTAAGATCTACAAACATATAAACATATTGATTAAACACTACCTTTCCTATCAAAACAATTGAAAATGAAAAGTTTATTATCCACCTATTCTAAATTGGTCATCTTAAATCTTCATAACTAGTGAATTGGTCATTTTAGCTTGTAATGATTTTGTTTCCTAATTAAGACAAAGGAACTAAACTAGTAGTAAAGAGAAATGGTAATTCAAACTTGAACTCAATATTCACGAATTGATCCTTTAAGGTAAGTCTATGATTTCACATTCTCTTGTTTGCAAATGGATAATTCCATCCACAGTAATAATTATGGAGAAAAATTTGTTTTAAGAAAGGATCTTGTATTTTGAATTGTTTAGAACTCTTTGACCTATATACTTCAAATTTTAGTGTCCACTTATGGATTTTGTGTTCAATTACTTATGTTGAATGTGCCTTTCAAGAGATGGATCACCCTGGTCACTACAAGGAAGATATCTTCTAGTGAAGGCTTTTGCGAAGGCTCCTATAGAAATAACCCAAAAATCTGTTTGTAGCGGAGGTCACTAGCAGAGGTGGGTGGGAAGATGTTTCTTTGACGTTGTGTATAAATTATTCAAGCGCACTTGTGCTTTATTATCCATACACGCACCAAAGTTGCATATACCATACTGCACCGTAGATTTTTTTTTGAAAAATAAAAAACCACGGTGTGCTAAATACCCAGATGCACTAGTGCTTGAATATTCACTAGCACCAGACTCTTACATATAGTAAAACGTATCGGTGTTATTGAACAATGATGTCCCAGTGCGGTAAACATATAACAACGCCCCAGCGCATCTTATAGAGCGTACCGATAGACGATTTGTAATTTGTAAAAATTGATCGTTGTTATTGTAAAACCACAAAACTTGTGTGTTACTGGTAACATAAATCCCTGGGGCGTCTCAATAAAGAAACGCAATAATTTCAAAAACAAACAAACAAACAGAACAAAACAAAACAAGACAAAACAAAAACAAAAAAACAAAACAAAACAAAACAAAAAAAACAAAAAAGGAAAAAAAAAACAAAAACAAAAAAACAAAAAAACCAACCAAAAAAAAAAAAAACCGGTGCTTTTGGATATATCCTGCCCTAGTTTGCTTTGCGAAACACACTAGAGGAGGGTAAAATAAAAAATAACCTCTCGACTGTAATTTTCATTTTTACCATCTATAGTGTGGGAGATCTCTTAAGCATCGGTGCCAATCTTACCACATGCAAGCACCCTAACGTCAGTGCTTCTCTTGCTCACCACCTTTCAGTATTGTGCTCACTGTTTAAGTTTCCATTTTTTTCAAATGGTGTGAAAATTTGTTTTTCTCCATTATGTGTCCATAATGCCTCCCAGATGACCAAATGTCTAGGTAATATCTATGTTTCTTTCTAATTTAGTAGATTAGAATTGTAAATCAAGTTCAATTTCACACTGTTTTTGGAAAAATAAAAAATTTGATGCACGGTTCGCCCTGTAAATTTACAGGGTGCACCACGATTCGGTGCATGAACATAATGCATCGGCATTGTGGCAGTGCGTTTTGTAAATATAAATGCATAGGGAAAGATGTGATAGATTGTGTGTCAATGTGTCACTCTCAGTGCATTTATATTTACCAAACACACCACAAATAAATATTTAAAAATATTCCTATAGCTTGGTGTGTTTAATAACCTAAACATACCGTATTGGTGCCAATAGGTTATACGTGTGCATCGATGCACAAGTATGCTACACTGCTATGAAAAGTTAAATTTCTGAAACACCCATGGTGCATCATGATTATGTGCGCACCATCACCAGTGCGGTTATAGTTGAAAACGCACTGACATCGGTGCATGATTGTGTTTTGAGTGTACCAATATTTTTTTTTTTAATTGAAACTTATGTTTCCATAGTTAAAAATATATGTTTCATTTGATTAAAAAAAATATTTTATGTATGAGGCTAATGTATTTTATATGTCAACCATGTAGCAGAGATGTTAGGAGAGGGAGCAGGAGTAGAAGGTGGACCCACACAATATGGTCTGACCATGGCAGGTGAGAGAGAGGGAGCAGATTTATACCCTAGACCTATTACTCTAGCGACCTGAGCGCTCTTGAGGAATGTAGGCCTCCTCCCATACTATAAGGAGTGAACATTATTGAAGACGCACTCTGTCCTATTGGCACATTTGATCCGCCAATGGAATGTCCAACAACAGGCTTTCCGTATCAGTCCTGAGTTGTGGTATAGGCCCACATAAGAGGACATATACTTTATCATTGGCCTATCCAAGAGAGGGGAGGATTTCCCCAATTCCCTGATGTCTCCCATGGTGTTGCAGCCTCGAGATATCATCGCAGATCCGATGTTTGTGGATCTCTACAGGGATTGTCCACATGATTTGATGTCTCTTATGCAACATGTTATCGGAGCTAGTACTCTATTGGCAACGATGAGGGTTGCAAGGCATCACGGAGAAAACATCCATTAGATGAGGGTGGTCATGATGATGATGAGGGTGATGATCATGATCATGATGATGAGGGTGATGATCATGAGGATGGTGATGATGATTCTTTTGGTGGTGTCGCCCCATAAGATCATGGTTGTCAGGGTGTCGGTGATCCTTCTGGTAGTACACTTTCTTGTCAGTCGCCGAATTATGATCAGATACCAAAGTTAGAGGATGTGTCGTATGTTTCTCCTAACAGAGAAAATCAGCCACCTTCTCCTACAGACCAACCAATACCTTCTACTACAGACCAACCAAATCTTAGTCCTCCACCTCAGTGGAGTTCAACATACGTACTTGATCAGGAAATAATTGACCATCCATTATCTTCTACTGCGGCCACTACTATGTATGTTGTATTAGATATTTGATTGCACTTATTTGACTACATGATGTAGTTATTTGACTTCTTTGTGTATATATCAATATACATTTCATAAACATATTACTATACATATATATTATATAATATATATTATATAATAATATATATATATATATATATATATATATATATATGCTTTTGTTATGTTATGAATAATTTATATGTTGGTTTGATGTGTATTTGTTAGGTCATGTTATATATGCTCGTTTAATGTGTTTACAAATAGATGTGTATGTGATAGCAGTTACTTGACGTGAGATTTATATTAATTTAAGGATGTCTGTGGTGATGATGTTAGATTACAATCTGTTTGTTTTGTTAGATGTGATCACGATGATGATGCCATGTTAGATTATTAGATTTGTGTACTAGCTAATGACATTTATATGTGCTACTAAAAGTGTATATAATTAGATGACGACAGTGAATTCGAAAGTATATCTTAGATGATATTTACGTTTGTTAGATGATTATCATCATGATGTTTATTTTTATGAAATAATGTTTATTATAGGTTATGTATTGGTGAGTTTATATCAAACTTTTATATATAAAATTGCCTTGTAAAACGACTTACTTTAAAATAAAATGCAAAGATATTTTTATAAATTACAAAGTTTATTACGATTGAAATTATGATTGTAAAATTACGATAAATATTTTTCTATTGCTTAGATAGTTCATTGATATTCAATCTAACTTAATTAGTAAAATATTTCATACTTAACAACAATAAAATAATCTACAAAGGTTAAATAATTAGTTAGTTCTTAAAAAATGAAAATGTGTAACTCATTCAATTTTTAATATAGAATATTAATAATAATAAATTATTCAAAAATACAGTTTAACTAATTCAATATTGGTTTATAAAATTCAATCTATTGTTAAATTTAAAAAACTTAAGCTAGATTTTTTTACAATCTACAGCCTAGATCCATCTTAATTGTTAATATACCAAGCCCTAAGAGGGATCAAATCTCTTGAGATAACAACATCTTTTTGAGTTGAAAATGGATTTGATCCCTTTGGGCACTTGGTGGATCTAGGCAATTGGTATAATATATATGTAGTTGATATTGAAATATTTTATTTATAATTCGTGTTTTCTGTATTAAAATGTTAAAATATGCCCTCTCATATTTTTTTCCTCTATGTATACATTTAATTATTTTTATTATTAATATTTTCTAAAATATTACATATCAAATCCATATTAAACATTGAAAATTTTACAATTATCCCTCATACATTGAATTAGAAAGCAACCATGGAATAATAATTCTTTCAATCTTTCTCACTAAAGTGAAAATATAAGAAAATTTTCAATATTAATTACTTTATTTTTCTCAATATAAAGTATCTATAAAATTATATTGTTTAATATGGGCATTGAAATATTTTACTTATGGTTGTTAGTTAAATATTTTTTGTTATAAATATATTTTTGTTTTAAATATCACATGTAAATGGAACATAGAATAAACTAGCATTTGCAACTAATGTTGCAAAGGAAACATCGTAAGGCATAGAGTGTGGAAGAATATTGAAATGTGAATGGGCATTTATCAAAGTAAGGGTCATAACAAAACATCACTAAGGGTTCCAATTCCTAGATAACAATTTATAGGTTGACAAAAATAGATTAAGACAGGGCTACATCTCTTGTCAAGTATCTGAAACAAGAGATCATAACAAAACACCCACCTCATTCATGAGCAGTCATTGAACATATAAAGGCTATATGACAAGCATCCCTACAAGATATCCATATAAAATCCTAATACCAGCTATGCTCACTCTGGATACTGTTGTAATCATTCTTGTGACAAAACATCACTAATCGTGTGCAAATTGCCCTGTTTTGTTGCCTGAGTAATGTCATTCAAATAAGGAAGAACCATTCTTGAGACAAAACACCACTAACTCTCTGCAAAATGTCATGTTTTTCTACCTAAGCAGTGTCATTCAAATAAGGAAGAACCATTCTTGAGACAAAACATCACTAACCCTGTGCAAAGTGTCATGCTTTGCTGCCTGAGTAGCCACTCATTCAAACAAGGAAGAACAATTCTTGAGACCAAACATCACTAAGCCTCTACAAAGTGTCCTGTTTTGCTACCTTACTGTCATAAATTAGGTTGCACTAGGGCGATCCCTGTCTACTGAGGGGAAATAGAACTAATGAGGAAGATCAGAGCATAGAATTGAATAATTATGTAGAGCATTGATTCCAGTTGGCTTTGAATCCAGCCCAATTCTTATCATCAAATGGTGAAACTCCACTCCGAACAGCTAAAAACAGTCACCAAGGGCTTGCAGACTACTTCCTCAATTTATCCTTTGCACTCTGACTTATTTGTAATGCAGCCTAGCATGTGAAGGGTGTGCTAGTTAGCAGAGTAGGGTAAAGTCTAAAAAAGCGATAGATGAGCAAATCCTAAGCTCCAAAATGACAGGAACCATGGCTTGTAATTGTAGTCATTCTTTTAACAAAGATTTCCAATAAATTCTATATCTGGGATGGGAGAGGTCTCGAATACTTTAAAATCAATCTGCACCGTTATGTTATAGCTTACAGCGTCTTACGTGCATGCTTTGATTTAAATCAATATCACAGTCACTTTATCTTCAAATTTAGATGTTTAAGGTCACGTTATCCTCAAATTTCACAAACCATGCCTCACATGAAGAAATGGAACAGGAAAGCATCTATAGTCATGGTCACTGTATGGGGAAATCAATTTTGGAAGAGTGGGAAATAATTGCAGCATAGTCTTTAGTTGTGGTCACTGTATGGGGAAATCAATTTTGGAAGAGCGGGAAATAATTGCGGCACAATCTTTAGTCGTGGTCACTGTATGGGGAAATCAATTTTGGAACAGTGGGAAATAATTGCAGCACAACAGGGCAATATTTTTTTTCATAAGAAAAAAATGTTTATTTTAGAATAGTGGGAAATAATTGCAGCACAACAAGGAAATCTTTTTTTTCATAAGAAAAAAATGCTATTTTATTATAAACGATAAAACCAATATATGTGCATTGTATTTTCATGCAATTTAAAGAAATTGGTTCAGCATGTATGTTATGAAACTAGCTCAAGAAAAGATAGAAAAGATAGATCAACGCCTTAGAATTCAGCCTCTTCGAGGGGGCAACCTCCTTTACATTACATAAATGAACAATTCTTGGATGATTCAAATGAAAAGACCTCTCTATATATAGAGTCTAAGGGGGTCTACCTAATCAGCCACATAACATATTAATGTAAGGGCATTAATAACATAGTGGGCTCTATGGGCACAATAGTAACATTATGTTACTACATGGGTACATCAATATAATAAGTGGGTTGTACTAATAACAATAAGGGGTTACACTAGTAGTATAGGGGCCTAACAATGTAAAAATTCAGGAGAGAGAAAAGCCCCTTCATCAATGATGTATCCTCTCACATTTCATCTATGGTTTCATATTAGAAAATCAACACTTTTATAATCCTTGAACATAATAAGCCCCATCATTTATGAATGAGCTTATAATAGAACATGTAATTAGCATAAGGAGAAATGCACAAGACAATTGATATAATTATGCCATTTCATGTAATGAGTTGTCATTGTGCATATCAGTAACCATGAGCTTTGAAGATTCAGATAAAAAAAAAAGTATCTCATAAAAGCCTCATGTAAAGAATGTTAATGATTGAGAACACGACAAGCTTCGTGTCATTTATAACAAACAAGATTACATGCACTTGAAATAAAACAAAAACAGAGGTTGGGAAATAATTGCAGCACAACAGGGCAATCTTTTTTTTCATAAGAAAAAAATGTTGATTTTAGAACGATGGGAAATCATTGTAGCACAACAGGGCAATCTTTTTTTTCACAAGAAAAAAATGCTATTTTATTATAAACGATAAAACCATTATATGTGCATTGTATTTTCATGCAATTTCCAGAAATTGGTTCAGCATGTAAAAATTGATATATATGTCAAAATTATGAAAAAACAATCCTCTTTAAAATATCAGGCATACTTATCTTCTGATATGCATAAACAGTCTCTAAGATTATCTATCCATATACTTTCATTAACATATAATTATGTTGTCTGGAAAAATACCAAAAAGTAGAAAGGGAATGTTAGTATGACCAAAAGTGTCACTCAAGGCAGTCCCTAGTCCCATGTTGTCCACCATGTATCTCAATTTCATAATTCAATAGGGTTCTCTAATGCTATCTTTTGACAATTTGTCTGGCTCCAAGTTAGCTTAATTATCTATGAGAGATTTAGAATCGAATTTTATAATTCAGTAGGGCTCTCTAATGCTATCTTTTGACAATTTGTCTGGCTCCAACACAGCTTAATTATCTGTGAGATATTTAGAATCGCTATAGATATATAGACAGTTTAGTTAGTTTAGTTTATTTGGTTGTGCAAACCAGAATAATCCCCTAAAATGATTGCTTCAGCTCTTTAGTTTCTTTTGTTGTGCAAACCGGAATAATCCCCTAAAACGATTGCTTTAGCTCTTATGTTGGTACCTGTGCCATGCTACTATACCTTGAACCTTAATTTTTCCAATAGTTTTCTTTGGCTTAGGAGCCGTTCCTTCCAAGGTAGCATCTACAGAATCATTTCTCAACAGTTCTTCCTCTGGTTGCAACAGTATTTGTTGTAGTCTATACAAGTTGCAGACATTTCAATTTACACAATTACTTAATAATATGCAGAGTACTACCTTCATTGTAAAAGAATTTGCATTTTCCGAACTACATGACAATTAAAAGAAATCAACAAAGACAATTTTGTTAATAACCTACCCAAAGGCATTACACAAAACAATGCACTCATTAGGAAGGAATTCAGGAGCTTCCATGCGACCACTGGCCCATGCCCAGAGACAAAGACGCACACAAGCCTCATAGGCAATGAGGGCTTGCCAGGCTCCCTGCCCACTACACTCAATAATTGCAAGCGCATTATTGTCAAAATGCATAACAGATGAGAAATAAAATCTATCTGATAAATAATTATTGATCCACATTAACATGAAAAACAAATATTAAGACATCCTGGGCACAGACCAGCTACAATCATGACAGCTGGTTCATGCCCAGAAACAAAGGTGCACACATCCCCCATAGACAATAAGGGCTTGTCCACTACACTCAATGAATTGCAAGCACATTTAGGTCAAGATCGATAGCGGATGAGAAGAATATTCTATCTGGTAATGAATTACTGATCCACATTAACATGAAAAATAAATCTTAAGGCATCTTGATTGTTTATTTTTATATATCAACACGCACAAGACCTTAGGTAGGAAAAATCAGTCAAACCTGAGGTGAAAAGTGGGTGGGTGGCTTGCTGAAGTTGTTGATTGCCGGAAATAACCTGCTGCCTATTTAACATTCACAGAAGTGGGCCTGTAAAAGAAAATCAGAGACTTTTCTTATAACAGTTTGAAGTTTGAACTCATGTATGACTATAAACAAGTGTACTCATTTACCCACTGACTGCATCACCCGCTTCAACATTAAAATTGTTGCATACTCTTTGTGTTGAATATCTCCTGCTCCTTCAGATGTTGCTAAAACATTGCAAGACGGGCTTGTAAGTTAACTAAACCAGCTGCTTTACATGACATAACAAAACTTAATTGAGAGACATAATGATCTATGTGGCTCCCAGGTTGATCAATTTAAGAAATATTGCAGGTTGAGACATGGCAGGTTGTTGAGACATATTGCAGGTTGAGACATTCTTTTTGAGATAAATTACATCAAGAGTATAAATGAAATTCTATTTTGAGAATTTTTAGCCTCATAAATATTACATGGTCTCCATGGTTTTCAGTGGCCGTAAAGAAAAATATGATATTCTATTATTATGAATAGGTCACAGAGGGACAATATATGCAAATGGGCAAAGGAGAAATGCAAGTGCCATGCCTGTAAAATATAGTCTATTGGACATTCAAATCATACTTTGGATCGATTGATTATCTTGTCATGTAAAGACAAGTGAATTGGTGAAAAAACTGACCAACGTAGGACGATACACCAGCGATGGCACAAGCCAGCAGAAGCAATGCAGAGAAGACTAGTATAGCAAAGCAGTAGAGAACTCTGAAATGGCTCAAGAACTGATGTTGCTGCCTGGTCCTCATGATGATGATCCTTTGGCGCGGGATCAAATCCATCCACCACCACTTGATTGTTATAAATACATAGCTCAACTAATCTGAAAAAACAAAAAGCCCTAATCCCTAAGCCTGCTGCAAATCTCTTTGAGGACGAAGATTAATGTGGCCCCAAGGGCTCATTACCATCTCTGTTCTCCTCCTTCGCGAGAGTTTTCACATGAAAAATTGAAGTGGGAATTAAATGGGGAGATCCATTGCCACAAAGCAGAGAAAACTATTCATTAATCAGCGTTACAAAGCATTTGATCATGGTAATTAGGTTCTGTGGATGAAAAACACATTTGGGAACAGTAAGATGCAATGGGCATTTTGGAAGAAAAATTGTTCTGATAAAGGTCTGGTGGGTTCTGACCAGGGCCAACAGGTCCTGGCAATATAAATGCTAGGTTGTTGAGACATATTGCAGATTGAGACATGGCAGGTTGTTGAGACATATTGCAGGTTGAGACATTCTTTTTGAGATAAATTACATCAAGACTATAGATGCAATTCTATTTTGAGAATTCTTAGTCTCATAAATCTTACATGGTCTCCATGCTTTTTAGTGGACGTAAAGAAAAATATGAACTGCACAATTTACATTTAGGATCCGACTTCAAATAACACACAAAAGTAAAGACCAGGCTTCGGCAGTAATGACGACGAGTAGATTAAGCCATTAAATTAAAAAAATTTGTCTCCGGATAATAAATATTACTGCTCGATGATGAAAGTATTACAACTTTGAAGAGTTAGGGGCATATTGTTATGGAGGATGATCATATATAAATAATTTATAACTTAACAACAAAAGGGTCTGTATCAGATAATTCCATCAAAGTATATATGCTCAAGTGCATTACCATTTGCACAAATACACTTGATTTCATCTGTACCCAACTCCTGCACCTTCGAGTAAAATTACCAAAAGAATGAAATGCCCCTCAAAATAGCAGTTACCCACTGATTGCATCACCCGCTTCAACATTAAAATTGCTACATACTCTTTGTGTTGAATATCTCCTGCTCCTTGAGATGTTGCTAAAACATTGCAAGACGGGCTTGTAAGTTAACTAAACCAGCTACTTTACGTGATAGAACAAAACTTAATTGAGAGACATAACGATCTATGCCGCTCCCAGGTTGATCAATTTCAGTGAGAAGCTTCATTTCCTGAAGAATGAAATAAAAATGTCAACTACAAAGTTAACAAAATGCACACAGAAATTATGTTATTATGAATAGGTCACAGAGGGACAATATATGCAAATGGGCAAAGGAGAAATGCAAGTGCCATGCCTGCAAAATGCTGTCTATTGGACATTCAAATCATACTCTGGATCGATTGATTATCTTTTTATGTAAAGCCATAAAAGTATTATGTTTTGAGAATTCTTAGTCTCATAAATCTTACATGGTCTCCATGCTTTTCAGTGGACGTAAAGAAAAATATGAAGTGCACAATTTACATTTAGGATCCGACTTCAAATAACACACAAAAGTAAAGATCAGGCTTCGGCAATAATGACGACGAGTAGATTAAGCCATTAAATTACAAAAAATTGTCTCCGGATAATAAATATTACTGCTTGATGATGAAAGTATTACAACTTTGAAGAGTTAAGGGCATATTGTTATGGAGGATGATCATATATAAATAATTTATAACTTAACAACAAAAGGGTTTGTATCAGATAATTCCATCAAAGTATATATGCTCAAGTGCATTACCATTTGCACAAATACACTTGATTTCATCTGTACCCAACTCCTGCACCTTCGAGTAAAATTACCAAAAGAATGAAATGCCCCTCAAAATAGCAGTTACCCATTGACTGCATCACCCAATTCAACATTAAAATTGCTACATAGTCTTTGTGTTGAATATCTCCTGCTCCTTTAGATGCTGCTAAAACATTGCAAGACGGGCTTGTAAGTTAACTAAACCAGCTGCTTTACGTGACAGAACAAAACTTAATTGAGAGACATAATGATCTATGTGGCTCCCAGGTTGATCAATTTCAGACATATTGCAGGTTGAGACATGGCAGGTTGTTGAGACATATTGCAGGTTGAGACATTCTTTTTGAGATAAATTACATCAAGACTATAAATGCAATTCTGTTTTGAGAATTCTTAGCCTCATAAATATTACATGGTCTCCATGGTTTTCAGTGGCCGTAAAGAAAAATATGATATTCTGTTATTATGAATAGGTCACAGAGGGACAATATATGCAAATGGGCAAAGGAGAAATGCAAGTGCCATACCTATAAAATACAGTCTATTGGATATTCAAAGCATACTCTGGATCGATTGATTATCTTGTTATGTAAAGACAAGTGAATTGGTGAAAAACTGACCAACGTAGGACGATACACCAGCGATGGCACAAGCCAGCAAAAGCAATGCCGAGAAGAATAGTATAGCAAAGCAGTAGAGAACTCTGAAACGACTCAGGAACTGCTGTTGCAGCCTCGAATTAAATCTCAGCTGCCTGGTCCTCATGATAATGATCCTTTGGCGCTAGATCAAATCCATCCACCACCACTTGATTGTTATAAATACATAGCTCAACTAATCTGAAAAAACAAAAGCCCCAATCCCTAAGCCTACTGCAAATCTCTCTGAGGGCGAAGATTAATGTGACCCCAAGGGCCCATTACCATCTCTATTCTCCTCCTTCGCGAGAGAGATTAAGGGTCTGCAGTCTACAACTAATTTACAACGACTTTGTAACAACCGTCTCATGATCGGATGATTGTGCCGTTTTGAATCGTCTAACACATAATCGTGGGGTTCACAATGATGACAGGTAGGCCAGAGGGGAATTGATTTCAAAGGGAAACGCCTTACGACGTTATTACACATAATGTAATATCAATAATACTATTTCTTGTCATGTGAAAAATTACATTTTTCCTTGTAGTAAAAAGTAAATCATATTTTTTTACTCATTACATTTCTTCCTCATAATAAAAGTTAAATTATTTTATAGTGAGTTGTAGAGTGCCACTAGAATTTAATCTTTATAGCAAATTTTACCAATTTAAATTAAAAAATTCTCTCTCTAAATATGAGGATAAAGAAATGTAAAATAAGGCTCGTGATCCAGTTACTTGTAGTTGAGGATTTGCTCTATTGGAAGTTCTCCCTTAAAGAGGCAAGCAAATTTTTTTCTAGTAATAGAGATATAACATTTTGATATTATTTTGGTTTTTTATTTGCTATTGTATTGGTTTAAATTTAACTCTTTTTAATAATAAATATGAGTTAAATAATACAAATTAAATAATCACGAGATATTCACTAAAAATCATGTTTTTTCACATTTTTCTTAGCTAATATTACATCATGTTCACAATGATGAAGACATGTCTACTTTAAATAGTTTAGTTACAAATACATAAAAAATAGATATTTATTTTACATCATTTAAGCAGGAAACAAAAATGCATCACCAAGTCTATTTGAAATTCAAAAAAATGTATCTTAATCACCATCACAAATGTGGTGCGCTTGGTATGTTCTAATCACATTGGTGCTATCATATTTACCCAACACACCGCCGAAATAATATTTTAAAATATAGCTATATATCGGTGCATTCTATAACGTGAACGTTTCGTCCCAGTGTGAAAATGTTATACATGCGTACCAGTGCATACATGTGACGCACCACTATGAAAATTTAAATTTTTGAACCAACAATGGTGCGTCATAGGTATGTGCGCACTGTCTACATTGTAGTTGTGTTTTAAAGAGCACCGAAGCCGGTGTATGATTTTGTTTTTGCTGCAACATTTTTCATTTAATAAAAAAAATGTATTTTTTGTATGAGGCTGATATATTTTATATGTCAATCATGTAGCAGAGACATTAGTAGAGGAGCAACAACAATTGGAAATGCTTAGCGAAATAATGAAAACAAAAAACATACAACAATAGTATAAATGATGAAATAACATAAGTACATATCGCCCTCCATTGTCATCACCTTGATTATTTTCCTCGATGTTTGGCATGATAACATTGTTGTTCTCAATTACATGTTTCAATCTAGGTTTGTGTCTTAATACGAACCACCAATCCCTATCTAACACATCTGGGTAAAAAAACACCTAGTTGCAGTGTTTTAGAAAAACATAACGCTAACTAGCTTCATGCCACATCTTTCTAGAGTTGATAGATATCAACCCACTATCATGATCTCCCTTTACATTATTTCGTTAAAAGGTGTTTCACCACTTCCACCTAAAAATTAACACATTGGAATGAATAGAAGTCCATTTGAATGATCTCTTGTATCTTTCCAACGTAGCATAATGTCCCCTCCATAAGGTTTTGATCACGGTGGCTAACACGGCTAGATTGGTCGAACTCGAATTCCACTCCACAGTCTTTGTCATGCATTCCTCATCGACATCCTCCATGTGAAAATGATGTCTATATGCTCACAAGATGGGAACAAATGTACCTATAAAAAAGTGAAAAAACAACTATGTCATGTGTCTAATATCTCAAACATAATTAAAATTATAAAATATATACAGATGTTACAATTCAAAGGTACAAAATGAAGTTAACATTGTACATAAAGAGTTTATGATTTTTTGAACCTCAGAATTACCCTCTGCTTGACAACTTTTCTCACTTATTTTCCTTGCTTTTCCATAAGATTACAGATCCCCATCAGTGGTAAATGATAGATTTTATCTTAAGGAGGGCATTAAATGATTGACATGTTATACTTTTATGTTTTTGCTATTTGAATAAGTTTTTGCAAATTAGCTACAGAACGTAGCCTATTCTGCAGCTAATCGTGTATTCCGTAGCTACTTCCATGGTTTGGCAAGTTCCAGGTGTCAAACGAAGAAACCGGCCACATGGGCATCTCTGGAATCATCTCTACATGGATTCTATCCTAGTCACTCAACACAGAACGATAAGAAAGCAAGCTCAAGGCCATAGTCAAAGGTGGAGTCAAACATATGAGACCTGGAAGCAATAGGACTCTTTGTCTACTCTTTCATGGTTAATTAATAAATCCAACAATTCTGTTGCAGCATTAACTCGGATCAGCCAACTGTGTTAACAGTTCTATGCAAACATCTTGCTCGAATTCAAGTCACCTATAGCTAATCAGACATTTACGCAGTCTTGTTGTGATACGTGTAGACCACCTGTAGCTAAAATTCCTCAAAGACAGTTATGAATATTTTCTTTTAAATAATGGTTTTACAAAACCGAGAGGGGTTCGAATGTTTTGATGTATTAAGTTCAGACTTTCAGCTTTGTATTTTGGACTTTGTTCCTATTTATAATATAAAGCCATGTGTTGACCAATGATCGTTTGAAAGAGCATTTTCAATTAGTTAGCAAGTCAACCCAGTTAGTTGCAGAGGGCCCCTGCACTGAAGGAGGTTTTCTTTCCATTTGTTTTTTGTTTAGTTTTAATTTTATCATTTGCTTTTAGCAGTATTTGTAACTTAGGTTGGTTTCTTGTAGTTTAATTTCTTTCAGTTTTGATCAGTAGCATAATGTTAGAACTCAATTATGCAGTCTTGTTTCTCTAATCCATTTCATACGAGGAAACAACTTTGTTTCTAAATAGAGTAAGGTTGAAAGTAATGGGAATGCATTGTTGACTACTTTATTCATTGTTTTTGTTATTTATTTTCTAGTTCAAATTGTCAATACACTGTGTTAATGAATGTTTTTGGTCACCATTTCAAGCTGATACCCATCCTAAACTAAATGGTTAAACATTCACTCCACATAATGATTGAAACCAATCAGTTATCTTTTGCATGTTTTTATTTAGTTCTCTAGATCATAAAATACAAAAAGTTGCTTGTATTCCATCTCAAGAAGGTTATCTTTCAAAATTGAAGGTTAGAGTAACTAGAATACTTCAATTAATTTCATTCTCTGTATTTATTTCAACATGCCTTACAACTTCACCTTTTAATTTAAAAAATTAGACTCATGACTTAGGATTAATGCCAAGATAGGAAAGATGCTCTGTTTTTCCTTCTTTTAACTTAGATTTTGACTAGTTTTAAGCTCTTGGCTCACTTTTAGGAAGTTTAGATTTAGTTTCTCATAGTTTAGATTGTACATCACTAGGAATCAAAGAACAAAAACCCCCAAAACAATATAAAAATACTAAGACAACGAAGTAGGAAGGGTTAACTAAGCACATATACTGCACTACAATTCATCAGCTTACAAACCTCGGTTGATAATTCATGCAAGCAATTTAGGAAATTAAATTGACTAAACATTTTGGCGCCATTGCTGGGGAAGTGTAATTAGGTAACCTTATCTCTTACATTTAAAAAAAAAAATTGATATGCATAAAGAAAGAGACTTTAGGGGTAGATTTATAGCTAGAGGCAGGAGTTCAATTCCTAAAACACCACCTACTCCACCAAGAACAAGAAGAGATACACCTCCATCTCAAGCTCATACTCCTAGCCATAGAACTCCTGAAGTTCTAAGGTCAGAAATCCAATCAAAAGAATCTCCTACTTCATCTACCGAGGCAGTCCTAGGGGGGGGGGAATCTTGGGTCTCCAACAGAAGGAGTAGCCTTTTTCACCTCCACAAGGGAGCACATTTTAGTTGAATAATTAGGAATACCTAGTGAGGAAGAAGAATTAGGACCTCTCTTCCACATACCATTAATAGAGGAACCAGAGGAAGAGAAAGTAACCTTGCAGGTTGAACCTTATACTGACTCTTAAGAAACTATAATGGCAGAAGAAGGAGAGGATGGAGAATTCACATTGTTTGGAGGAGGGGGTAGAGGAAGAGGTAGAGGAAATAATGGAGGAGGCAGAGGAAATAGGGAAATTTATAATTCTTTTGGATTCCCTATAGTGGATGAAGAAACAAATGCCACAATGAAAAATATCTCACCTTCTATCCTCCCAAATTTCCATGGGTTAAAAAGTGAGGATCCTGCAAATTTTTTATTTGAGTTTGAAGTCTTGTGCAAAACCTATGATTACCTAGAAGACTCTCAAAAGCTTAAGTTGTTTCCTTCAATATTGAAAGGAGCTGCTTTGAAGTGGTTCATGGGGTTAGTCACTCAGTCCATTAGAACATGGAATGACATGAAGAAAGTGTTTTTGGATAGGTATTTGGATTATTGCATGCCTACCAATCACAAGGATGAAGTGTTCAAAATGATGCAAAGAGAGGATGAAAATTTAGAGGATTTAATTAAGGGATTCAACTATAACTTGAAAAGAGCAAAGATGGATAATTTAGATGAAGATACCTTAAAATCTCTTCTATTAAAGTCCATTAGAGATGAGTGGATAGATATCCTTAACATGATGGGGAAGGGAGATATCTCTCAACTCCAATTAATTGACATAGGAGAATTATGTGTTCATCTCTCAAGAGGGAAATCCAAAACTGGGAAAGGTCCAAGAGATCCTTCTCTTGTTAGAGTAAAGAAATCTGCAACTGGATCAATGAGTAGGGTAGAAATTGGGAATATGCTTGATGAATTCAAAACAGATATTCTAGGGAGCCTTAGTGAGAAAATAGACACCCTTAAGTTGCAAAACAAGCAGAAAACCAAGGCAAACCGAGGTTGATGCTTTAGCTATTTTCTGTCCCAAATGTAGAAAAAAGCATGCTTTAAGAGAATGCCCTTTGGATGCAAAAATCATAGAGACTTGTCTGATTTGTTCAAAAAACCATGAGACCAAGGGTTGTCCTTCAATTCTAGGCCTTAAGGCTGTTTTTCAAGAATAAACAATTCCAAATTCAGTAGAATCTCTTTGCTCTGTCTCTAGAAGACCTTGAAAGGGGCCACAAAATCAGGGATTTAACAATCAAATGTATCTTCAACCCCCACCAAATTGGAATTCTTGGCAGCAACCTTGGCCTCAACCTCAACCTCAATCTCAATCTCAACCTTGGGTTCAATGAATACAAAATCCTTATGGAAGATTTTCTCAATATTATCAATATCCTCCATCATATCAAAATTATCCTCCCCCACAAATTCCACAACAAAATCAGCAGCCACAACTTAAAAATCAGAACCCTCAACTTTCACTACCATTTCCACAACACAATCCACAACAAATTCCACAACAAAACCAAAATCCTCAACTCTTACTACCATTTCAGCAGAGACCAAATCAGCTACCTGCCCAACCATTACCAAACCCCAACAATAAAAATCCTCAAAATACTTACATGGTGGAAGGACAACAATTTCCAACTTATATGATCACTCCTCTAGATCTCAATGATGTTCAACTAAGGTCTGGTAGGATATTAGGAAAGGAAAGGCCTTCTGTATTTATTCAGGAACAAGACAATTGTAAGGAAGATTATCCACAAACACCAAAATACTGAAAAATGAAAAACAGAAATAACCAGTGAACTCAACTCCTATCATTGAGCAACCAGTATCTACTTCTGTAGCTCCTTTTCCTGAAAGATTACAAGTTGATAGAGGAGTAGAAAATCATATTATGTTGCCTAATTATTATTTTCTAGATGAGTTGAAAAATGTCTGTATCAAAATTCCTTTGTTACAAGCCATTAAGGAGATTCCAATCCTAGCTAAAACAATAAAGGAGTTGAGCATAAAGAAACTAGGAAGAAAAACAAAAGAAACAAAAAGAATTCACCTGGTAGGAAAAATAGCAGATATAATGATGGGAAAATTCGCCATACAAAAATATGTAGATCCAGGAAGTCCAATTGTGAAAACACATATCAATGGAGTTGATATTCCGAATACATTGATTGATTTAGGAGCGGCTATAAACATCATGAGCAAACAAACCATGGAACAACTCAAGCTTCCTAATCTTCTTTACACACCGACATTACTGCAATTAGCAGATAGATCTGTAATCAAACCAAATGGTGTGTTAGAAGATATTTCAGTGTCCTTAGATTCTTGGGAATACCCTATTGATTTTATGATTTTAACCCCCAAGAACAATCTAGGAGGACATCCACTTATATTAGGAAGACCTTGGCTGGCCACTGCTGATGCTTTCATTAGCTGTAGATCTGGTGACATGTATATTTCTGATGGGAATTCAACAAAGAAATTCACTCTATATCCTCGAGCAAGAACAATCACATAAATAGATGAAAAAGAATGGATTGATGATGAATATGACATTCAACCTCTCTTTATTATTTCAGACATTAGTGAAGATAGTCAAATCTTGAATACAATGGAAAATTTTGAATCATCTCCAGAATATGAACATGATCAATTCCAAGAAAAATTCAATGTTGAATATTTGTCATCTAGGTAGATGTCTCTTTATTCTATGGAAGAATTTGGTAGCTCTACAATTGAATCTTTCCAGGGAGAACATTGAACATAAACAATAACTTGGAGAAATTACAACAAGAAAAGCTAATCAAAACATTACAACAACATTCTGCTGCATATGCATGGGAATATAATGACATGAAAGGAATTAGTCCTAATACTTTTATACATCACATCTACATTGAGGAAAATTGTAAACCTATCAGTCAACTTCAAAGAAGGATGAATCCAAATCTTAGGGAAATTGTGAAAGAAGAGCTGCAAAAACTGCTAAATGTAAACTTCATTTACCCAATTTTAGACATCCAATGGGTTTTCCATTTAGTGATTGTGCCTAAAAATAATGGTAAATGGAGGGTGTGCATTGATTATCCAGAATTGAACAAATATACCCTTAAAGATCATTTTCCTTTACCCTTTATAGATCAAGTGTTAGATACATTAACAGGTAAGAAGTATTTCTCATTCTTGGATGGTTTTAGTGGTTATAATTAGATTCAGGTCACCTGAGGATCAAGATAAAACCACATTTACTTGTCCATGGGGAACTTATGCCTACCGAGTACTTCCTTTTGGATTATGTAATGCACCTGCAACATTCCAAAGAGCAGTACTAGGATTTTTTTCTGATCTAATACATGATTATGTAGAGTTATATATGGATGAATTTACAGTCTATGGGAATACATTTGAAGAAGCTTTGGAAAATTTGGAAAAAGTTCTTAAAAGATGTAAGGAAGCAAACCTTTCACTAAGCCATGAAAAATGTTTTATGATGTTTACAGAAGAGATTGTTTTAGGACATCACATTTCAGGAGATGGGATTAAAGTTGATAAATCTAAATTTGAAGTCATCTCTAAATTATCAATTCCAAATTGCCAAAAGGATGTTAGAAGTTTTCTAGGATTTACAGGATACTATAGACGATTTATAGAAAATTTCACTAAAATAGCATCCCCACTCTTCAAATTACTCACCAAGGATTGTGAATTCAATTGGAATCCTGATTGTCAGTTAGCATTTGAGAATTTAAAACAAAAATTTATGAAGCACCAATCTTGAGTGGTCCAAATTGGAAACTACCTTATCACATTTCAACAAATGCTTCAGATACAACGTTGGGAGCTGTATTAGGACAAAAATACTTTATTCCCTATGCCATCTACTATACAAGTAAGAATTTGACTCCTACTAAGTTAAATTATACTGTAACTGAAAAGGAATTTTTAGATGTTGTTCATGCCATCAACAAGTTCAGACATTATATAACAAATCATGAAACCTTTGTTCATACAGATCACTCTGCAATTAGATACTTAATGAATAAACCTATTACTAATGGCAGAGTTACAAGGTGGCTATTACTCTTGCAAGAATTCAATATTATTGTGCTAGATAGACCTGGAAAACAAAATAAAAATGCTAATTTCTTGTCCAGAATTCAAAATATCAAAGATGAGACTCTGGTTGAAGATAAGTTTCCTGACGAATATCTTTTTGCAGTGACTACTTAGACCCCTTGGTTTGCAGATATTACCAATTACTTAGTGACAGGGAAATTGCCTTCACATTTGTTTCCTAGAGAGAAAAGAAAAATCGTTCAAATAAGTGCAATATACTCATGGATCACTAATTAATTGTATAAAATGGGTCCAGATCTCATGATCAGCAGATGTGTTAGGGAAGATGAAATGCCTGAGATTCTTAAGGCATGTCATGATGAACTGTGTGCTAGACACTTTGCTGGCAAGAGGACAACCTATAAAATCCTTTCTTTAGGATATTATTGGCCATCCATCTTCAAAAATGCCAAAGAATATGTCAGGAAGTGTGACAGCTACCAAAGGGTGGGGAAACCTACTTCTTCAAGTGAAATTCCACTACAAATTCAGGTACTCATTGAACCTTTTGAAAAATGGGCCTTGGATTTTGTTGGACCAATTAATCCCCCATCTAAGCAAAAGAAGTATATATTGGTATGCATTGATTATGTCACTAAATGGGTAGAGGCTAAAGCATTACCTTAATGAAAAATCTGTAGTTAATTTTATTTTTGAGGACATCTTCACTTGTTTTGGTGTTCCAAGAGAAATTGTGACAGATCAGGGATCTCAATTTACATCTAAAATAGTGAAGAGTCTTGTGGGAGATTACAAGATCAAACATAGGAAATCTACCCCCTATCATCCACAAGCAAATGGTCAAGTTGAATCTACAAATAAGGTGATTGAAGGAATTCTCACTAAGACTGTGCATCTACATAGAAGAGATTGGGCAGAAAGGCTTCCTGAAGCCTTATGGGCGTATAGAACTACATGGAGGAACACAACGGGACACACACCCTATGAACTTGTTTATGGGAAACAAGTCTTGTTCCCTATAGAGTTTCAAATCAAAACCTTCAAGATGGCAGTCCAATTGGGACTTGATTTATCAGAGGCACAGAAACATAGATTAGAGTAACTCAATGAGCTTGATGAAATCAGGTAAGATGCAGTTCAAAGAACCAGTATAGTCCAACAGCAGAGGGCTAAATGGCATGATAAATATATCAAGGAGAAGAAGTTTCAAGTAGGATATTGGGCATTGTTGTTTGATTCAAAATTCAAATATTTTCAAGGGAAGTTTCAGACTCATTGGCTTGGGCCATATGAGATTGAAGAAGTCTTTAATAACAGAGCAGTAAGGATAAGGACAATAGATGGGAGAAAAATACGTCTTCTTGTGAATGGTCATCAGTTGAAGATATATCAGAAACCAATTTCAAGAGAGGAGTTCATTAAGATTTTCCAGAATAACTCTGAAATGAAGCTAGTGAAGAAAAATCCTTCTTCTCCACTAACTTAGCCTTTATTTTTCCTAAAAAAAATAAAAATGTATGAGGTTGAAAACCAATCATTGATTGGCATACTTATACAGAAAATACAGGGTGGAAATCAGATATTTCTGACATCCTATATTTTCCATTTCCTTTCTGTAATAAGTAGTGACAAAAAGCTACATTCGTTTGCAGTTTAGAATCTGCAAATTCATAGTCTCATTCCATCTCGTTATGTTTTCATTTTATTTTACAGTTCCATTTCATCTCACTATCATATTTCATTTACATTTTATTCTTACAGTTTTACTCCATTTCACCCTATTTCTCATTTTATCTTAGACCTCATTCCATCTCACTGACATAACCCATTTCCATTTCATTTTTACACTCATATTCCATAGCCATACTTCACTTTTCCTTCTTTTCACACTTTGCAGCTGATTCCATTCTGCAGCGAAAACTTACTTATCATCTTTGGCACAATTGTACAGCTCACAAATAAATCATGAATGCAGGAAATTGAAGAATCAAGTTTTGGAGACCAACCATGCTAAAAGTACCTACGGATCAAGACCAAAGGATTTATCAAGAAAAAGGTTAAGTTCTAAAGGTAAAATGCAAAATTTATTTCAAACAGCAAGTTAAAAACATAAGTCATGTATAATATGAATAATCGTATGTATCCCTAACAAGTCATCATTTGATTTGACTTCCACTTCATTATACCAAATCTACGCCACATCTTCCATACTCAATACCAAACGGTCCATAATAATTTAATCATACCACATCTCTACTACACTTTGTACCTAAATAATCCCTAATAACTCCATCTGTTAACGGTCAAGACTACGATGTGACCAATGTATTCACGTCTCTCCAAACCCTCACAGTCTACTTATTCCATGCAAACCTGTAGTTATTTTTCACCATAACTGCAGTCAATCCATTTCATAGACCAGGAGAGTAATTCTGAAGGTTAAGAAATTTTGCAAAACATAAGCCATGGGACTCATTGCCAGGACAGAGCCAGTAGGAGCAAAATATATGGAGGGATACCCACAACTCAAGGAGATGCTGCAGAAGGCTGGATGGCTTAATTTCATTGAAAATTTTGATGGCTTCCACAAAGAGATCACAAAATATTTTGCTAGATCATTCGATGGTACAAAAGTAGAAATTGGAGATATTAAGTTTGCAGTAACATAATCTTACATAGCAGAGGCTACAAAACTGCCAAGACATGGTGAGAGATGGTTCAAAAACAAGGAATTCCAGAGTGAATCTTGGAAAGTAATCCTTAGGAAGCCAAGTATGGATGTCTCTGTGTTTAGAAAAGGAAATCCTATTTCAGGACTTAAAAGTAAATGGAGAAGCATGTTTTTGATATTACAGAAATCCATTACCTATGATGGGAGATTCGGGTGCATGTATGTCTATCATATACGTTTGTTGATGAACTTTCTAGAAAATGGAGAGATCAATCTCCCTTTCTTCCTGCTAAACAGTTTAAGAAGGATGGCTTCAAATGTATAGAAGAAAATAGAATTCATAGACACAACCATGTACCATCATGGGTTGGTAAAAATATCGGTTGAGTTTCATTTGAAAAGAATAGGGGATACTTGGGAAAATTTCCTGATAATAAACTATTTCCAAGAGGCACTAGAATCACCCGAAGAGGGTAATGTCAGAAGGAGTAGGAGAAAGAAGACCAGTATAACCATTCAAAGCAAACTTGAGTCTTCAACACAGAAAAATGATGAAGAGCTAGTCTCTGAAAATTTGACAGAGATCAGGGAGAAAATCAAGCAAAAAGGGAAGATGAAAAAGAAAGTTGGTGGAATTACTGGAAACAAACCTGAAACTTCATTACAACAAGATGATGAACAATTAATCTCTGAAAAACTGATAGAGATTAGGAAAAAAATCAAGAGAAAAGAAAAGATAGGAAAGGAGAAAACGGGTACAAAGGAGAAGAATATAAGCCCTCTACAACTTAGAAGGAGCTCTAGACTTCGAGGTATGGTAAAGAAGGTATCATCAAAAGGAACAGAATTCATAAATCTAGAAGAAGAAACCCTAGCATCATCTTCGGATAATGTTCCATTTACACACAGTCCTCGAAATTCTCCTAACCAGTATTTCGAAGGCAGCCCTAGAAAAGGATCTCCAGGAATAGACCCAGTGTAGCAACAAATATATGATTTTATAGAATCATTGGAGAAGAAAAGTGCCTCAATGGATCTAGAATCCTCATCCAATCTAGAACTCCCTGTCAATCCACAAGAACCTCTAACTGATTCTCTCAAACAAGAAATCTATGAGTTAGAGATATTGAACAGACATATCAAGAAAGAAAATGAAACCCTGAGGGAACAAAGTAAATTGAATAAGGCTATTCATGATAATATAATACTGCACCTAGGGCTATGGTATAAGAAGAATAGGAAGTTGAAGAGGAAGAATAGAAGCTTGAACAGAACAATCATCAACCTTAAATACAGGCTTCTTATGAAGAAACCTACGATGGCAGTCACTTCAAAGAGGAGCAAAAGAAGAAAATTAGAAGTACTAGCAGAGGTGTCTGAGCAAATGCAATAGAAAAGAAGAATTCACATTTTTGGAAAATTGCATGGGGACATGCAATGATTTTACAGTGGGCGTATGTTGAACCTCAGAATTACCCTCTCCTTGACAACTTTTCTCACTTCTTTCCCTTGCTTTTTCATAAGATTACAGATCCCCATCAATGATAAATGATATATTTTGTCTTAAGGAGGGAATTAAATGATTGACATGTTATACTTTTATGTTTTTTCTATTTGAATGAGTTTTTGCAAATTAGCTACAGAACGCACACTATTATGCAACTAACCATGTATTCCGTAGCTACTTCCATGGTCTGGCAGGTTCAAGGGGTCAAACCAAGAAATCGGCCACATGGGCATCTCTGGAATCGTCTCTACATGTATTCTATCCTACTCACTCAGCCCAGATCAATAAGAAAGAAAGCTCAAGACCATAGTCAAAGGTGGAGTCAAACATATGAGACCCGGAAGCAATAGGACTCTTTGTCTACTCTTTCGCGATTAATTAATAAATCAAACAATTTTGTTGCAACATTAACTCAAATCAGCCCCCTGTGTTCACGGTTCTATGCAAACATCTTGCTCGAATTCAAGCCACCTATAGCTGATCAGACATTTATGCAGTCTTGTTGTGATACGTGTAGACCACCTGTAGCTAAAATTCCTCAAAGACAATTATGAATATTTTCTTTTAAATATTGGTTGTACAGAACCAAGAGGGGTTCGAAGATTTTGATGTATTAAGTTCAAACTTTCAGCTCTGTGTTTTGGACTTTGTTCCTGTTTATAATATAAAGTCATGTGTTGAACAATGATAGTTTAAAAGAGCATTTTCAATTAGTTAGCAGCTCAACCTAGTCAGTTGCAGAGGACCCCTGCACTGAAGGAGGTTTTCTTTCTATTTTTTTTTTGTTCAGTTTTAATTTTATCATTTGCTTTTAGTAGTATTTGTAGCTTAGGTTGATTTCTTGTAGTTTGATTTCTTTCAGTTTTGATCAGTAGCATAATGTTAGAACTCAATTGTGCAGTCTTGTTTCTCCAATCCATTTCATAAGAGGAAACAACTTTGTTTCTAAACAGAGTAAGGTTGAAAGTAATGGGAATGCATTGTTGACTAGTTTACTCACTAATTTTGTTATTTATTTTCTAGTTCAGATTGTCAATACACTGTGCTAATGAATGTTTTTTATCGCCATTTCAAGTTGATACTCATTCTAAATTAAATGGTTAAACATTCACTCCACACAATGATTGAAACCAATCAGTTATCTTTTGCATGTTTTTATTTAGTTCTCTAGATCATAAAGTACATAAAGTTGCTTGTATTCCATCTCAAGAAGGTTATCTTTCAAAATTCAAGGTTAGAGTAACTAGAAGTACTTTAGTTAATTTAATTCTCTGTATTTATTTCAACATGCCTCACAACTTCACCTTTTAATTTCAAAAATTAGATTCATTACTTAGGATTAATGACAAGATAGGACATATGCTCTATTTTTCCTTCTTTTAACTTAGATTTTGACTAGTTTTAAGCTCTTGGTTCACTTTTAGGAAGTTTAGATTCAGTTTCTCATAGTTAAAATTGTACATCACTAGGAATCAAACAACATATACCCCCAAAACAATATAAAAATACAAAAACAACGAAGTAAGAAGGGTTAACTAAGCACATATAGTGCACTACACTTCATCAGCTTACAAACCTTAGTTGATAATTCATGCAAGCAATTTAGGACACTAAATTGACTAAACATGATTACCAAGTTGTTGCACCACATCCCTATGTTTAGTACATCCTCTTCAACACATGGGTAACGACCAGATGCACCGAATTTCTCTCCGAACTTCATCAACAACTGAACTGTTAGGGCATGTCATTAGCATATTTTATTTTAAATTATCATGATAATGCACACTTCTACCATTCAACCACTTAAATTTTTTCCTGTCATTGTTTCATTTCCTTCTCTTCTCTTCGTACAATGTGGCCCATACTTCCATATTGTAAAGAATAAATTTGTTGATGGCTTCAATTTATGAATTCACTGATGAAATCAAACCAACACACACACACACATGCACACACACACATATAGTACATATGAAATCAAAATATCCATTAATATGAAGTTGTGAATAGTTATTGTGTAGTAATTTAACAAATGATAAGTTTGCACTTACTCTTTATCGTGCACCTCTTTCCATTCTTTTTGAGAAACTCCCCTTCTCTTTTGTCTTCATCCCTTTCATCATCCCAAATTGATGCACATGGTGTGTTTTCGATCTGCTTGATGTACTCATTGGCATAATAGAAAGGCACATACGATATATACCCCTTTGCCATAGACCCCTCCGGGTTTTGCCCTTTGTCAAATAAAACCTTTCAATTCCTTCATGTACCTCTCTCAGAAGAAAACCCAATGACAAGAAACAACCCCAACTAATTTAACCTCGTCTACTAGGTGAATTAGAAGATGAACCTGCAAGTCCATGAAACTCATTAGAAGTTCCTTTTCAAACATACAAACAATCTCAATTATCTCTTGACGCCACCATGGAATGCTAGCCATATGAAACTTCTTTGATGTGATCCAACGTACAAATGCAGATAATTTAGATATGGCATGTCCTAGGTCTTGGATGAAGTCATGGTTCAGAAACCCATGCATGAGCAGAGGATAATGACATTGCACAGTAAATAATACATTATACAAAAAATAATTATAAAATGTATCATTACATAAATATATATTTATATATATTTGACATACGTACTCTTAGAAGATTTAAAAAGTCATGTGATTTCAACCCCAAAAAATGGTCATCCACAGGGAAGCAGTGTCGTAGTGAAGACCCATATAAAGAAGACACCCTCACATTTATTATAAATTCCTTTGCCAAAGAAAGATCATCTTTCTTTAAAATCCATGGGACATCACCTTTTTTGAAAGACCAAGAGGGGCTAGCCTCTCCTCTAGTTTCTTGTCTTGGCCAATGTTTCTTTTTAGTTTTTGAAGAAATAATATCTCTCCTAACAACCAATGTGTCACTTTCGTTTGATGATATGTGCCTCCATAGATAATATGGAACGTTTTTAAATATATGCATGGGATCTAGTAAGTGGGAAATCTAGAGCTCATAAAAGACATATTTCATTTTCATCTTAATGGGAAATTTCTCAACATAGGTGTCGAAGAAATCTAGGTCATTGAACATAGAATCCCCATTTGAATTGAACATTTATGCAAACTCCTTCTCCTTCTCTATCTCATATGCTCTAAGCCATCCAACTGGTGTCATTACTGCAGGCCTTTGGGTTCTCTTTGGTTTACTATTAAAAGTGGATGTTGCTCTTCTGCAAGGGTGTTATTATGAGAGGAATACCCTGGAGCAGTCAGACACTGGCTTTCGTAGGTGGTCAGACCACCTAGCCTTCAGATAAGGTCCACAACATTTACATCCATGATACCCTTTTATTACAAGACCTACAAAATTATTGTCTACATGTTGGCACATTGCTGAAAAATTGCAACGAATTAAATTAATATGTGAAACTATATTGTTACTAAAAAAACCAATAAGAATGCAATTTACCATATCAAACTCCTAAACCTGGATAATCATGTATGGTGTAAGCACATATGTCATACAACGTAAAAATTCTCTCTGTTGCAATGGGTCTTGATACATTGTACACATGTATCCCTTCCCACAATTCCTTAAATTCATCTACCAATGGTTGTAATTAGACATGCATATTATTCACTTGTCTTCTACCAGGGACTGTGAGATCTAATATAAGATGTTCATTCTTCACGGACAATTATGGGGGGATATTGTTATTGATCACTACTACAGGCCAAATAGAATAGTTTGTGTTTTGGAGGGAATATGGGTTGACGCCATCCATGGCTATGCTGAGTCGTAGACTTCGTACTTCATCCATGAAATTTTCAGGCCATGTATCCTCTATATGCTTCATGGCTATTGAATCTATTTGGATTCACAAAACTCCTAAACCACTTCTGTGTGAGGCATGCCATCCCTGCAACATAGCTAATTATTTGCAACGAAAGAGTCTTTGAATCCTTGGGATTATAGGCAAGTGCCTTAATATATTATGAGGAGGACCATGTGATTTACTCTTTTTTTATTATGGTATTTATCATGCCCACATTTTAGACATATCTCTTTGTCTGCATATTCCCCTCTATATAGAATACAATCATTCAGACATGCATGGTATGATATGTACTCAACACCCAACATTTTCAACAACAAATTTTTCTCTTCACAACTACCTGGAAAGACATTATCACTCAGAAGAACCTTATCTTTGAATATCCTACAGTTGGTGGAGAATATAATTGTACAATGTCAATATTTAACATTCATAAAATTGACCATTTTTAAATTTGATTGTGTGAAAAAATATAAGGAACTTGATTGATAATGCAAGTCAATTACCTCAATATTATTGAGAAAAATGCATTCGACATGTCAAACTTTGCTTTTCATTGTCCCCAACTAAGTATACTTTGACTTCTTGTCAGGTCTAAAGAGGGGTGGTTGAAGCATTTCAGGCTTTTAAATAAGGTATCAGTGATATGAGCATCATCCCCTATATCATCGTTAGGGAATGCATCTAACAACATTGACTCTATGGCAGTCGTATCACATAAGTAATCATCCATACCAAAATCCATTTGATTGTCTCAATTTCCAACTTGTGATGAAGAACTACTATTGTTGTAGTCATTCCTAATTGGTGAATCTTGACGTAGATGGAATTGAATAAGTGGTTGATTCAACCATTCATTATATGCTTCCTCTCCAAATCTTGATCTTAATGCATCCTTCTCTCGATTTGACATTGTAGTGGGGTGCACCAGAAGATGGTAGGTGGGTCACTCATCATCACTAGAATCCTAATTTCAAAAAATATTGAATGTCATTAGTACAATATCAATGAAATTAGTAAGCACGACAATGCAATTGTTTTGTTGAAATTTCAGTATGCCAAACAATTATTACCATCCTTGATCCATGATTACACCTAGAAGATGCCATCTTCTAATTGGAAGGGTGAAGAGGTTGTCCATTTTCATCTACCAACTTCTTGTGATATGTTACTCCTAATAAGAGCTTCCGACATTTTTGAAAATATTATGGAGTAACATTTTTTGCATCTGAACTTGATTCTGAATATGGATCCGGCAAATAATTTGCATACCTTTTTATTCAAATTGACATAGATTAAAAAAATAAATTGAATTAGATAATTGAAATATAAATAAAATATAAACTTACTCGAGATGGAAAGGGAGAACTCTACGGAGAAATTTGATCAGCAATGTGCAAAGAGATGTAATTTGAAGAATTAACCATTTGATATTATTGAGATTTTGTCTCTGTATTTGAAAAAAATCAGAAATAAAATTTTGTGTGAATATCTAAAATTAATCTCGAGAACCATATAACCACAATTTGAATTTCAATATATTTGAAACCATTTTTCAAGAACAATGCGACTTTAAGTGGAAAATGTATACTGTGAACTATTGTAATTCATGTGGATGTGTCCTAAAGGATAATTTGAGATTGATATACCATTTTATGTGAAAATAAAATTTCAGATAACTTTTAAACCCCACCGGTGCGCTAATCAGAATAAAATACACTGATCCATTTAAATAATAAGAGCACTAACGTATTTAAATAATACTCGCACCGATCTCCAACATTTTGAAAAACAAAAAAATAAGTTATCATATTTGTGCTTGTTCACATAAAAATGCACTAGTACGTTTAAATAAAAAACAACACTGATACACAACTATTTCCTGAATTTAGAAAATAAAAATGAATTCAATCGCCTCGGTACTCTTTTAAATATAGACCACACGGTTGCGTTAAAAAAAATAATCACCTTGTTTCGAGATTTCAAAAATGAAAAAAAAATTGAATCATGTCGATGCGTTGAAGAAATATGGCAGCCCAAAAATGTCGGTGCACTTTTTATATAAACACACTGGTGCGCTTGATTATCAAAAGCACTGATGTGCTGACAAATTGAATATATATATATATATATATATATATATAGATATATATATATATATATATATATATTTCGTTTTTTTTTAAATTAAATAAAAAACGAGCAACAATTGATTTTTCGAAATCTAATTTCATAAGGTATTTTAAATAGTAAAAATTTATTCACCATTTCATTATTTTACCCAATATTTCAAGGGAGTGATTTGCAAGAGAGATATACCAGAAGCATTGTGCAACAACAGTAGAATACTTTGGAGCAGTAGAACTATTTAGAAGATCATAAGCTAAATGGTATGGTGATTAACTAAAAAATATGCATACTAAGTTTTAAATTTTATTGTTTATTTTACTAATAAAAATTTTTACAATTTTTGTAAGGGTTTAATTAAAAGAGAGATCATTTTCAAGAGAAGATCAGATCAAAGTTGTCTGCATGGGGTAGCTCACGTAGCAATGGCCGTGGAAATGATGTCTCACTGAACCGGAGATCTTGGGTTCGATTCTTGTGCTACCCACCCCGGAAATGGTGTGAATAACGAACATGTAAAAACTCGAAAATGAGAAGGTACTACCAAGCTTACAAAAAAAAAGATCAGATCAAAGCTTAAAAATATTTTGGATCCACTAAAAGATCAAAAGTTGAAAAGTATGGTGACTCACTCAAAACCCTCAATAACAAAAATCTTAAATTTTACTTTTAAAATATTTTGCAATTTCTATTAAATTTATTCACAATTCAAAAAAAAAAATTTAAAAACCTTAATATATATTAATATATAATATATATATATATATATATATATTATAGTTTACTAGTAATTTTATTTTACAATCTTTGTTCCTATTTAAATTTAATTAAAACTTAGAAACAAAAAACAAAAAAAATCAATACTTACCTTAAACCCTTGTTTTTTCCTACAAAACATATTAGGGTTTAACTTTCTCTAGCACTTCACAATTAGAGTTTTTCAATTTAGACATTTTAGATTTAATGAGTTTGTGTACTTACTATATATAGGACGTTTGATATATAAAGTAGGGTTATCACTTATTGAATTACATCCAAACATTGTCGATCCTCTACGTTTTTTTTTTTTAAATGGTTATATGTTGTGTGGTGCGTTATCTGTAACATAATGCACCAGTGCTACTAGAGTAATACAACACACCAATAAATTATAACACTTTTGATTTTGTCTAGTCTGTTCATCATTTCTCCCAGTGTAATATAACGCATTGGCGCGCCTATTCCTAATAGCACTGTTAAATCATTGTGATGTGTTGAGCCTTACAAATCGAACCGTCGAGTCTCTCTGATTTTTAAAAACCGACTATATATTTTGCGGTGTGCCCTATGTAACAAAATGCACCAGGGCTACCTGAGTACTTCAACACACCAGTATACTATAACACTTTCGATTTTGTCCAGTATATTCATTGTTGCTCCCGGTGTAATATAACGCACCGGCGTGCCTATTCCTAATAGCACTATTAAATAGTTTGGTGCATTTAGCATTACAAATCACACTGTCCTAATTTCATATATATATATATACATGATGATGTTGAACAATTAAAAGCTTGGTGCATTTATTCAGATAAATACACCGGTTAAAATTATCTGAATAAACGTACTAGTGTGTTTATCCAGATAAACACACTCGTTATCAAAGCTTTTTTTGGCTGAACATTATTTGATTTATTTGCAAAATGTATCTAATGGCTTTTGTATTGAATGGTACAGGTTGTATATTGATAAAAAAATGTCTTGGAAAGTCTCAAGTAACAAAAAAAATGATCAACATAATCACAATACATCAAAAAAATCAGAGAAAGCAAGTTCTTTGTAAATTCTTTATAAAATTAATATGTTTGAACTATATGTAAGTTTAACTAATATGTATTAGTTGGAGTGTGTCATGCAGAGCCACAAAATGAATAAAGTCGATAAGATTATTTCTAATGTAAGTGCAGAAGAATGTAAAACGCTGATATAAAAATTGCAGAATGATGAATCAAGTGAATGAAAAAATACTATTCAATATGAGTTTTTTTTTCATTAATAATATACTTAAGAATAGTAGATAACATGTTTCAAACAACCTATTAATTCATATATGTTTAATGTTTTACATGGAGCAAGAAATAAGGAAAAGATCAATTTCGTTCTAAAAAAAAGAAAAATTATGGAACATGTAAATGACGACGAATTGGTCCTTAACTCATCTAGAATGGTGTTGGAGTTTAATGAAAGGGGGATTTTTTTTTACAAAACTATGAGGGATCTAGTGGAACGAACATATAAATATACTTTCCACTTACAATACAAAAATCAATGCAATGATTCTAAGAACGAAATTATATCTAAACTACAAGAAACGTTTCGAGAGCAATGGTCAATGAGATATGTCAAACTTACAATAGCAAAAACATACAACAACAAAAAATAATCATTCAAAAGATAATATTCCTGATTGTATAGAATGATTTTCTAGAATTATATGTATATATTACTACAAACCATTAATTTATTACTATTGATTTTGTTATATTTGATTTTCATATATCATTATAAAATTAGTTTATTACTTTTTTAGGAAGATTATAAAAATCTCAAATGATCAATGCATTGGTATACAAAACTTGCTAGTAGGAATGTAAAAAAAAGTGTATAAGGAGATGGTCAAAAAAATGGACTTAATTGCATCACAGGAGGAGGCATCTCAACAAAAACATGCTTCAAATGTATGTAATCATGATTGAATTTGTACACATAAAAAAATAATTTAGCATTAAATATTATTTTTCAAGTATTTTCTTGCAAAAAAAAAGGACAAGATGGAATTCATTCAGCACATAAACGAGGAAGAAAATGGTTGATTTCAAAGTTTGTGAGTAATTGTTAATATTTCTTTATAACAACTCAAGGTTTCATTTTTGTATGTTTTAAGCTGTTTTACAGCAACCAACCTTGAATGTCTTCAAATAGGTGCTAACATACAAAGAAGAGTCATCGGAAAAATTGATTGACATTGAGTTAAATAACAGTTGTGAGTATATGTTGGCATATCAAAAATTAATTATGGAATTTGTAAGTATCTATGTTGTTTTACTTCTCTAAGTTTATAATTAATAAAACAAAAACAAAACAAAAAAATCTTTATATTAAACTAAGTATGGTACTACGCCAACAAAAGTGTTGTTTATAGAAGGCATGTGATTTGGTTTTGAAAGAATGTGTATAATTCATGAGTAACTTCTTGCTATTGTACATTGTTTTTCGATTTACATTGATGTAAATTATTTATTTCAAATTTCATTATTCTCATTTATGTAGATACACTCATTACACTTTGTTTTATGTTTGCAAATGGAACAAGATCAAGAAAATGAAAACAATCGATTCAAGCAACAAAACATTAATCCATATAGCCCAAGTCATGGAAGTAGCTCGAGCATTGACAACAGTTCTAGCGAAGAATGATGATATATTTGGATATCAATAGAACCTGTTGTATTTTTTGAAATAATTGTCTGTGAAAATCAGACATTTTGTCTAATGTAATCATGGACATATTGTCCCAATTGAAAGACAAAGGGTTACCAATAACAATATCATTTTGTATGACAAAGAGCCTCTTATTGATATATAATAAAATACATTTTAATTTATTCTATTGTGTTATCTAATGCCGTTGTGAAATGTTACACCACTGATTAAATATATGGATGCTTAAATATTATAATAAAGAGATGTGAAATCTGATAATATAAAAAATTAATCCAAACATCATATATAAATGCACTAATCAAATATTAATTTATATGAATATTGTTGTAATATATATGTCATTTTCTCAATGAATAAAGAATTAAAAAAATTACAATAATTGCGCTGTCACAGGTCGATGTCTCCAAAAAAGAGAAAATATCATACAAAAACATCGGTGCATACATAACATAAAAAGGCATTGGTGCTTTACTTTATATAAGAGCACCGTGTCGTCACCCTTTAGCATAACCAGTGGCTTTTCAGAAAACAATATCACCAGGGATTTCATGTATCAAGCACCGACATTGTTTTTAATTAATGCCCTAGTGCATTGTTATTCTTAACACACTAGTGATTTCATAGAACTAACTTTCCTTGGTTCTACACAATATTATTTCCATTCTCGGTGCATTATTAAAATTAACAGCACTAAACCCTCTATATAACAAATGCATTGGTGCGTTTATGTAAACAAGACGTTTCGGTGCAGCGTGTTTAAGAGAAAGCACTAGAACTACAATTATTTTTTGCATGCCCCGAATTCGTTCCTTCATCAAAGAAATACCAAGGCCTTTTTTATATAAGCACCGACGCGATATATGTTTCAAGGTCTAGTGCTCTTTGAGTTGAATGCAATGGGATTTTTTTGTTGTTGTAAGCACCAGTGTGATATACATTTGACATTTTAGTGTTATTTCTATTAAATTCCTTAGTGCTTTTAATTATGTATGAAGCCCGGTGTGTTTCTATAAGTAGCGCATCGGGGCTTCTTGTTGTACAAAACACACGAAAAAATAAATAAAAATAATTAATTAATTAATTAAAATTAAAAATTAAATAATAAAAAAAATAATAAATAATAATAATAAAATAAAATTCGCTAAAACCTCCGACCACCCAGATTTTTTTAGTTGTGATTAATTTCCATTATAAGCTTTGTTAAAACCTCTGTTCTCACAAACACATGTTTTAGCGGATTTTTTTTGACAATTTTTGCCAATTTTATAACACTAAAAAACTCTGTTATAACCTCTACTAGAAGGTCTTTTCCTTGTAGTGTGT
This sequence comes from Pinus taeda, assembly GCA_000404065.3. Taxonomy (NCBI): domain Eukaryota; kingdom Viridiplantae; phylum Streptophyta; class Pinopsida; order Pinales; family Pinaceae; genus Pinus; species Pinus taeda. The sequence continues at coordinate 25,854 of APFE031046905.1, read as the reverse complement.
TTTCTATAATATGTGATCAATCAAAATTTATTGTTAGTGTTTGGAAATCCTCCACCACTTGTACTTATCTACCTATCCTCCTATATCTAAGTCCCATGAATTTCTCTCCATGTGAAGACTTTCTTGTCTTTGTCCAATGACTTGTTGTATTGTGGATGGAAGTACATTGTTGAGAAATATAAAATAATAATATAATTAGTCTTCTTAAGCATAACCAAGGCTCAAATCTTGATTGTTAATACTTGTATCACTACCCACAATATAACCATTTAAAGTATATATATAAAATAAGAATGTTGTCAAACTCATTGCAAATGTTTATAGACTTGGCAACTTTTCTACTCTTATAAATAAAGGATTAACATTGACGGATATGGAACCCAAGGAAACCGAATTAAATAGACTATTGCCCAACATGAAATCTCTTCTTGTTTGGTTAGGTCAGCCATCTCTATTCACATTCTAACTTTGAGCAACTAACCTTACGACACGTGACTCATTGAATTTCTCCAACAATGTGAATGAAATTGTTTATTTACAATATTAAATGTTGTCTTTGCACCCATTATTATATCAATGTGTTGACAATGTTGGAAGCTGACAATAGGCTTAGGGGGTCTCCCCGATGTGAAGTCTCAATTAGACCCCACACCTTTTGGAATAGGACCCCCAACCGAAATATGACTGGTTTCCAAATAGGTGGTCTCAAAAATATTCCTTAGTTGCAATGAATGCATAGATTGTATATGCATGGCTTTGGTGATAGTAAATGTATGGACTTTGTGAGATATCAAATGTAATGTATGAAAGGTTCGTTCACATGAAGGGAGATAGAGTGGGCCCCTTGGAACAAAGTAATAGTACTATCTTAGAAGAAACACATGAGCATCATAAAGAATCATTAGTTAACCTGCAAAATAGTTCACAAGATAACAACAATCATGATATCATGAACAACTCGCATTTCAAAAAGATACATATTAAGGCCAACGAAATAATTCATTAACGTAAGTCTAAATAAAACAACATACATCACAAATATATAAAGAATAATCTTACAACATTCACGACATACTCATGCATTAGGGGAATTTTGACATCTAAAATGGGCCTCCTAAGAAAATTATAAAATAGTAGTGGAAATAATAAAATAAGTTTAGCTTACATCATCAAATTTTAGAGGAAAAAAAAAGAAAAGAAAAGAAAAAATATATTTTTTCAACTCATATTTTCAACTTATCGCCCTATGGGTTTACTCAAATTTCGAGTAGAAACACTCGTTGGATGCATAATTTGATTCCTTATCCAAGGAGTACCCATGTTGCATACTTTCAATGAACCTTGCTACATGAAAAATGAGAAATACATGAAAAACGTGATTGCAATCACATTTTTCATGTAGGAGGGTCGATTAAAAATATGCAACATGGGTACTCCATGGATGAGGAATCAAATTTTGTATCCAACGAGTACTCCCACTCGAAATTTGAGTAAAACTTTAGGGAGATATGTTGAAAATATGTGTTGAAAAAATAGTTTTATTATTTTATTTTATTTTAACTTTTTACTTTTTTAGTCTAAAAATGGTAAATCATCCCCCATGGTTGACATCATCATCTTGAATTCTATTGGTTCTTATAAAGTTTATTTTGGTTGTACATTTTTCTTAGGAGGGCCATTTTAGACCTCAAAATACCCTTAATGAATGCATGTCGACTATTAAAGCTTCTCTTTATAAAGTGAAAGTTTTAAACATGTTGTTACATTAGTATAACACTAGCCCCAATAGTGGAACATGGATCACACTTGCTTCTCCAAAAAATGATGTTCTTCCTATGCTAAACTAGAGAAGCCAAGACTCCCAATTTTTTGTTCCAAACCCTTTTCTTGAGTTATGAGGGTTTATTTATGACAAATGAGATAACCCTTCATTTCCCCTTGTGACCATTGAGCTTCCCTCATGACTCTTGGACCTTTTTTTGTCTTTTTTCTAACTAACGAGTTTTAACATTCCACATTTAACTCTTGGACTTCCACTTACATATTATTTCAAATAAAATAAGACAAAAACCCATATATGGCAAAAATGGGTGGAGCCTAACAAGACAAGCTTAATAAGACAAACTAGATACATTAAGATTGAGTTTGAGGAAAGTCTAGCTCAACAACTTCAACTTGTAATTCTGTAATTACATATTTATTCCAAGCTTTGTATTGTGCAATTGTCTCCTCAAACTTTGTAGGAAGGTTAGGCTAATAACAAACTCTAGCTTCCATGGCATATGGGTATATGGTTTTGGAACCATCTTGCACTTCATTATGCAATAAGAAAAATTTCATATTGACCTTAGCAAGACCACCTATATACTTTTGCATTTCTATCTATTGACCTCCAAGGCTTCTTTGGTAGTAATATGCTTCAACTAGTTCATGTATTCCTCGATCTCTTGACAACGTTTCTACCCTTTTTCTCTACACATGGCCCTACTAAGGGGATATTATGTGCTTGAACCAAGGAATCCAAACTGTTGGATAACCGTGCATAAGAAGCTAAAATGTAGGTGTCAAGTTGTTCGTTTCTTTGCATGAGCATTTCAACCTCAACCTTCTCCATATTTGCTTGTTGTCTTGTCTTCTTGGGCAACTCTGTTAGTGTGCCCCTGTACTTAGTTCTTTATTCACGGATTGCGGTAATGGATGCATGAATGACTTTCAAAACTTTGACATTTTCTCGTGATTTCTTTTGCATATCATGTAAGGGAACTACTGCTTTATGAAAGGTGACCAAATCCTCATAAATATGCCTCATAGTGTCTCCCAATGCCTGGATCTCACCATGTATAACTGCTTGAAGCTCCTTCAAGTAAGCATGTGTGGAAGACAAGCTCTGATTTTCCTCTTGGAGTTGTTCTATTTGTTGTTTTGTAGCTTCTAGATCCTTTTCCATTTGTTTGTTTTCTGCCATTAGGAAATATGTATTTTCTTTTGAATCCCCTGCAAAGGTTAAGTTAGCTACGGAAATGGTCTTAGGATTCCTTATGGTGTTAGTGAGAATCACCCTTTCCATGTGAATGAAAGCAGGATGTGTCAAAAATTTGGGGAAATATTTATTCATTTCCTGTACAATTCTGTTCTGGAGCTCATTAAAGGTCACGCTGGAAATATCCATGATCGGGTCATCATCTAGAAGAGAGATTTATTCTTCACTGCCTGGGGTTTTCCCATATGTAGGGGAAGGTGGAGGTTGTCTGACGATCTATTTTGCACTAGACATGATGTCAACATCTTGGTTTTGTTACCCTATCTCTATCTCCATGTCCTGGTCTAATATATGTTCCTCAATCTCTTGAACAAGCTCTTGATCCTACTTTTGTCTACTCTCTTCTTCTTCAAGTTGTTTCTACCTTTCTTCTTCTACTTGCTTTAGTATGTCTTCTTCTTCTTCCTTTCTCTTTAGTTCTTCTTGTGCCTGCATTTCGTCTTGTTCCTTCCTTTCCTTCTCTTCCTTTTGATTTCATTCTTCTTCATGTATCCTTTCTACTTCCCATTGGTTCCTTTTCCTTTCTACTACCATAGTTTCTTTTAGAATGGTTAGATCTGCTTTGAACTTGCGAATTTGATCCTTTGTTGGGTTATGTGCAACCTTCCTCTTGTATTTGATGCTCACTGGGATGCGCTCTTCCAGTTGCTTTACTTCCTGGGTAACACTTTGCTTCAAAATTTCATTGGAAGGGCTTACCTAGTCCCCTGGTGTATGTGACCAAGAGGCATTATAGTGATTCTTGATATTTTCTTCCTCCGCAATTGCAAAGGTCTCATACAACCAAACAAAATGAAACTTGGCACAATGTTTCTTGCAAACTCCTCTATGATCATATTGATGAAAATCTATTGTACTGAACCTGAGATTTTCCAATTCTTTAAATTCAACTTCTATAGCCTTCAAGTTCTTAATATTGCAAGACCCCACCTGCAAGGGATGGTGCCTTCTTCTTCCTCTGCAGTACTGCAATTAGACCTATAACAACATGATTTTCAACCTCTTGCATGACTACTTTGTTCGTGGCAGCCAAGCACACTGAGGTATGTACCATCTGGTGAGGAAAACCAATCCACAGCTTTTGATACTGAAATCATTGCCTCATGAGACATGCAAGAAGTTTCTTCTTCAAATATCATCCAATACAAGACTCAAAAGAAGTGATCAAACAATATTTCAAAGACTCCTCTGTAGCTGCACTCTACTAACAATTTGCAATAAATATGGATAGGAATCTCTCTAGGTGTCCATTTCCAATACATGTCAGTGAAAGCATTGCAAGCACATATTCCATCCAACAGGTAGGTAGACATGTAAACTTGTTGTTGTTTGCATTTTAGTGGATTTTTTTCCTTGTTCACATTGATATTTAGTTGTCTAGACACAAGATCGGACCAATTAATTATCTTCCTGAGACAATATGATATAACATGTAAACCCACCCTTCTAGGAAGGATTTAGTATTCTTGTGTCCATAAACTCGACAACACAAGACTATCAAGTATTGAAACACATTTCAAAGCTATTTGGTCTTGTAAGTATTGTTTGGTGGCTGGAAAAACTTTTTCAGATCCTTTACCCACATCTTGACCACTTCCTTAGTGTTTAGATAGTTTGTTGTTGCATAGAAATGAGAGTCCATATGTTGCTCAGGCTTAGGAAATTTGTAGATCGAGTGGATAACATGTGGTTGGTAGGATGCAAGTTGCATCCCACTAGTGTTGTTTAGAAACATGCTCTTGGTATCTAAACCTTGCATAATCTATCTGATAACATCTACACATGGTAAGAATGGGTATCTACAAGCGACCCTATGAAGCCTTGATGGTTGAATGTTGATGTAATTTTTTCTATCCTCCCAATCTGCTTTAAATTATGTAGCAATGGATGCATCCTTGATAGTATGCCAAGTGATATCAGAGTCCTTCTCAATGTACAATTGTGTATCAGATAGAATGGGAATTGATATTGAAGGACTTTCAACGACTTCCTCGATACTACTCTTTGTAGCCTCCTTTGGTGTTGATCTCTTGAGAGGCATGGTGATATATGTTGATGGGAGAGAGATGTATTCAAGACCTGCAATACCTGTGGCAAGAGATGCACTCATGGCGATAACAAGTTAGCTCTAGCAAATCAGTTCAACAATCAATATTAAAGAAACAACACAGTCACTGAGGAGATAGAATGCTCAATACTGGGCTGCAAAGAGGCAAACTAGACTCTGGAATTGTGTAATGCACATTAAGAGAGGGGATTGTGCAGTATTATCTGAAAGAGGGGTGGCTCAAGGGATGGAACTGCACAATGCACAATATTAGTTGGCAAAAGAGGAAGAGGATTGCACAATGTGCAATATTAGTGGCCATGTTGGACCATTAGTGGCTAATATTGCACAATGTGTAGCTGGAAGAGGCCAATGATTGCTCATTACACGGTTTCAACTTGTAAGGAGGGGGCTTGCTACTTAGGATTACACAATGGACAATAGGTGGAGTCAACAAGCCTCAAGGATGTTGTAGTTCATCCCAAAAGAGAGGAAAACTTTAAATCTGGGACTGAGGAAGAGAAGAGTGTAGATCAAACTTGGGATGAGTTAGATCAATCACTAGCATCAACTAGAAAAGAACATGCATGCATAAAAAGACCTAGCAATAGTAACTGCTAGTAGGCAAAAAGGCTAGAGAGTGATGTGACACTTGTAAAAAAGACTTGACAGACTAAAACAACACTTGTACAAGGTATTTCATAATCGCCAATAACTACAAGAAGAAACGAGAAATGTGACACTTGCAAAAATAAAAGCGACAAAAAAGTAGCAACAAACGACAATTTAGAAACTTACCTAGAAAAGCGCTACAAACCAAATCCAAAGCTCCTTGAACTCATGGGGATGGCTAGAGCTCTAATGTCAAATGTGAAAATGAGTTCTACAAGCCTTTATTATATAGATTTACCCCCACAAGATTAGGTTTAGAGTTTCTTAAGGTCATGCCTAAACTTAAGGAGAAAGAAACACTTGTCCATAAAGCCAAAATAGAAACTTTTGCCACATAATCAAAGAGGAATGTGCACTCCCTATTTCCTAGGGATGCACAGTTTCCTTGTTCTAGAATGTTGCGTAGTCCACTGGCAGAAAGGACTATGCAATAACTAGTGACAAGGGATTGTGCAATTCACTGGCTCACTGGATTGTGCAGTTCTAACTCTTAGAGGAGGATTGCACATTTCACTTGCTCAATGACTGCCTGTCTCACATGATTGCACAGTTCATATCCTCAAGGAGTTATGCAGTTGTGAGTGGCAAAGGATTGCGAAGTTTCTAGAGGCAAGACCAACAATCAATGCTAGATCAGGATATGAGTTAGCTTGTGTTTGAAAATGAGTTTACTTATTGTCATAAGTTGAGAAACTGTCGTCAAAAAGACAGTCGTCGTCAAGACAACCTAGTTAAGGCACCATACAAGCATTGCATGAAAATATAAACAATTACGATACTAGAAAATCAAAAGAAGACTTGATGATAATGAAATATTGGTTCTTATAAACAAAAGGTAAGCTCCAAAATCTAAGTGTAGGAAAATTTTTGGAGGGGGGTTATAGTAGCTACAACATCATGATTAACCCAAACCCTTTGAGACCCCACCATATTTTGAATTTTTTTCTTTGACATGGTTTTTTGAGATATACAACATTAAACATCATATGTTAAATGTGGGTGATATTAAACATAAACCCACAATTTGCAAATCATTTTCAATTATTTCACCTTAAGTCAGTGAAGGTTATCGACTAATCTAAACTACATGGAGATATCTATTCGGTACATATATATTTACACAATCAAAACATTGCTAAAGTAGAATGTGCTTAAACCATGATAAGATTTCATAACAAAAGGAACCTAAAGGCTAATCTGAATTGTACATTTCTTAAATGATAATATGTTTTGATAGCAAGTTCCATATTTTCCCTACAAACCATGTTACCAAGATTCCACATACTTGAAGATGTTTTTTTATAAAGATGTAGGTTTTTTGTCTTTTGGCATTAGGATTGGTCGAAGTTACTTGGATTTTATTTTTCATGGAGAGTTGAGGGTATTAAATTAAATTTAATTGATGGAAAATCATCTACCAATCGCATGGATATTTCATGAATTTCAATGGGAGATGAATTTAATGTCAATTCATACTAGAAGTTTCCAAACATTGTCATAGAATGTTTATAAGTAACATGAATGTGTTAAAAGCTTGTAGAGGTGTTACTTTGTCATTAAAGATGGGGCAATTAAAATGGCCCTTATTTATAGTGCATGTGCAAGCAAGCAACACTTCCTTTGATTTTTGCACACTCTAGCCTGTTGATCTCATCTCACCCATTTTTTTCCACACTTTGATTTACTTCTACCAACTACCCATGAAATGTATTAATTCATAACAATCACCCTCAATTCCCTCTTAATCCAACATTCCTCTCCTCGTATGTCCATTTATGGTTAGCTCGTTGGAATCTTATTTTCTAGGGGCTTTATACACAACTACCATCTAGATATAAATGAATAAGAATAAAATGCAATGGTTGAATGGATCCTCTATTAATTATTCATCTATCATCCAAAAGAAACAACTCCTCTCCTTGAGCATTGTAATCACCAAAATAATTTGGTGCTCTATTTCCTTTGCTTTGAGGGCATGTTAGTGTATTTTGTTCTATTATGATAAAGAGATTTTCTTGATGATGGATGCATCTTAAAATATTTTATTCTACAATGATAAAGTGATTTTCTCACCAACTTAATTGTGCTTTTATTCTTACTTACTTTAAATCACCTAGTATTCTCCTTCCTGCCTTTCCAACTATTGTATTTAAATAAAATAGAAAAACTATCATAGATTATTTCTTGTTGGTGCATGAAAGTGTGGTTGATCCCAAGCTAAAAATTTATCCAGTTAAAGTTTACTTTGAACATATTCAACATTTAATAACTAATTCCTCTTAGAGTTATCTTAGTTTCTTTCCAAAGCACTTTTTAAAGGAATATCATGACTTGAGAAATCACATCAAGCCCATAACTTATCTCAAGCTTGAGTTGTGAAACCTTAGTTGTGTCATACATATTATTTCTTATTCACTTCTTTAATGTAAATCAATAATTCTAATTAATTTGAAATATTTACTTTAGATTGTATTCAGCATATAAAAAATATTTGTTTTTCTTCAAATAATTATGTGTGAAGAATTTATGGCTATTCAATTGCTATTTATAGGCATTACCTAATTTCCAAGCACTCAACCCCAAAGGAATCAAAGGACTCAAACCTATGACCTCCCCAACTTGGAAGAGAGATCTCAAGTATAGCTCATGAATGCATGAGGTAACCCTTGAAACTAATATTATAAATGGTTCCTTAGGTACATCTTACAATTCTCTTAATTGCTTTTTAATGCACTTTTTTTCAACATGACATGAATAATCATACCAACTACATAATTGATCCCAAAGCTTAGTTTTGTAACATATATCACAATGGTAATCATTTTTCTAAACAATGTTGTGTTTACTAGTTTTAACTTTACATTGGTGGATACACAAAATTGATTAAAATCTTGGATTCCATAGTCTCCATTAAAAATTTTCCTCAAGGTCTACATTATTCACACATAAAAAAAGTATTCAAATTGTTCTATGAGTGTTTATGGACTAATGAAATTGGTAAGTGATCTCCATTAATAATCATTTAAGACTTTGTAAAGAGTTGTTCTCTTCTTGGGATACATCAAAATATATGGCATCTTGAAATTATCTTTATCACTATAAAAGAGTTGTAAAAAATAACTACTTGTGATATGTTCACCTAGAAAGTCCTTGGAAAAAAAATGTTCACCTAAAAGGTATCTGCGTCAATAAGATCTTAGTTTAATGGTAGAGTGAGGATGTTTCATATCCCTAACTAAGGTTCTGTTTTGATATACAACAACCCCCCCATTTCAATTTTTAAACTCTTAATCTTAAAATACTAAATAAGAAATGGGTCCCCTTTAGAATATAAATAAAAGCAATAAACTTTTGAGTATAATAAATTTTCCATAAAAGTCATATGAAAATTGCTTTTAGAGTAGTTAGGACCGCTCATCGCAAATCGCATTTATTTAGAACTTGTGAAAATCCATTTCAAGAGCTTGTGATGTGATCAAAGTCATATCAAAGCCCGCATTGCAAAGTTTTAATCAAAATAAGCTATTTATAAAAAAACACGATAGGATGTGACTATCGCGCCTCGCACATCATTAATCCCATGGAGTGACATAAAGTGGCATTGAAACTTTGCGATGTGATAAAGCTATCGAAATCGCATATCGTTAATTCATAAGGAAGCATCCAATACACTGCATTGAAGAATTGTGATGCGATTTAATTATCGCATGTCGCGCTCTCAATAAAAGCAAAGTGATAAATACTATGAATATATGCGGTAAAGGGATAAATCGATTATAAAGAAACAACATGATTTGCCAAGATTGAAACCCGTTGTCTCCCCATGCCAGCTCAGCACTCATCGTAATCGCAACTATGCAAACAAATCTTTTGAGTGTGGCACGTGTAACTCCCGATTGCGATTATTACACAATATTAAAATAATGCAATCGTTGATCGCAAATCGCAAAGTCACGACACCTATTCTAAAAAGGACCATTACCAAAGTTGCGATGCGACATATGGTTTCAGCATTAAAGTTTCATGTTGGAAGTTATGGTAAAACATTAAGGAGCAGTTATGGGTAAGTCCTTTGAAGATTTCATCTGTGATAGCTAAGTACAATATAACATCTCATGCATCTAATGTGCTTGACTGTGTTTGCTCTATAATTTGTATTATCTCTTCTCAATTTTTCCGACTGTTACACTCCTCTTTCTCATTTTGCAGTGCTGACTGAGAATCACACAATCAGGCAAGATGTCTAAGAAATCTCGGAAGGCAAAGAACCCCATTGTAGTGGAAGAAGCACTAGCAAAATTGGTGGTAATTGCAGATACTACTTGCCTAGGCCTTGGTAAAATATTGTGGGAAGGCATCGACGCTTTACTCGAAGAAAAAAATCCAATGGAGATAGAAGAAGAAGCAACAGCGGATGGAACCAATCAAACAGAAAGCACGCTCAATGACTTGGCCAGCTCCTTCCTCCATAAAATAGCAGCCCAAGCCAAAGTTTTACCATATAATGATCTAATGCGATGGGTAATCGAAAGTATTAATATAACAGACAGATGATTTTTTCACAGCCGATGGGAGGATGTTCAGGACATTCAAGCCTAAAGATGTCAAGAAAATGTATGACTTGTTGGATCCCCAACAGGACTACAACAAGGCATTTCTGGAAGCTTTCGCTAAGGAGAATGACATAGAGTCAAACCCTATCAAACAATGGAGACATTTTCCAAACAAGCATAAACACGAATCCTCGAGTATGTGCTTTGTGGACTCCTTAGCATCTCCATATTGTTATGTTGCTGCAATGGTATGTAGGCTCTTTAGAAGCCCTGATTCTCCTAGTTTGTTTATAGAAATGGTCCCACTAACAGAAGCAGCAGTCAACTACTTTATTATGGATTGAGCAACCATTCTATCAGATAAAATGGCCAGTCAAATATTAGATTATAGAAGAAACAGATTCGTCACCACTTGAGTCGTGCCCCCATTTTATATGAGTGCCTACATAATGGACACAATTTATTTTAATTCTGACTTTCCCATTCTAGGTTGGAAATGGACCGTTCAAGATCCAACCCCCATTCATATTTATCATAAGTATCTATGGAAGTTTGACTACAAGAATCATATATATAGAATTTTCCATGGTTTTGTTTTACTTGTTCATCAAGCCATTTTTAACAAACCTTCTCCTCGAGTCTCTGATAAAGCCGGCATTGACTTAACTTCAATTGACAGTTGGTTCAGGGAGGAAAATTTCACCTATATTAGGGTTTTTGGGAGTATTACAGACCCTCATGTCCTTCCACTCTATATCCCAGACAAGTTGTTAGCTAGGGAAATAGCATACCAGATGGTGGAAAAGGGGATGACAAGAAACCTTAAAGACTCTAAAAAAACAAGTGTGGCCTCCATTTCCCCTCTGCTATGGCACTTACACATTACATGATTTTAAACATGCTGAGAAAGAAGCAGAAAAAACTAAGGACCTGAGTCTAGTAGTGATTCCTAAGAGACAGTATGATCCAAACAAGGTCACTTACAATGTCACTAGTCAGGTGAAAATTAGAAAATTTATCCATGAGGAGGATGAGTTTGATGATTTATTTGCTTTTGCAGAGTTATTCTCACAAATAACTCATCTGGCAAGATTTAAACTAGGAGCCGCAAAGATGGATAAATTCATGGAATATAGGACATGGAGGTTACAGACATTGCCTCTAGATTTATTAAATACTACCCCTACTGTTCAGCAAGTAGAGCACAGCGGGGAGTAGACTACTAAAGAGATTTCCGAGGAAGGAGAAACAATTGAAAAAACCAGTGATCCCCTTAGCATAGATGTTAATATTTACCCCATCTTGATAAAAGAATGGGAGCAGTTTGATCAGTAGATCAAAAGCCAAAGCGACCCCCAAAACAGTATCGCATTAGCATCGCCTACAACACATCAACCCATCGTTACTAAGAGTGTGATTGAAGGGACCCCCAGTACAGACATAGCTCAAAAAGAGATAGAAATAATCCCTGAAAATCCTTCAGGTGAAATTACATTAAATATTGAGGAAATGCCATCTTTGGATGTCTTTTATAGCCCATAGCACAGGGATGTAATCAAGAGACAGAGGAAAAATAGGAGAATTGACCAAACATCATCCATAACTCCTCAGTCTAAATTTATGAATGTTATATGGAAGGATTCAGAGGTCAATCCTTTTGAGGATTTGATTAATTTATCCCAATATGCAGAGGCTTACATAGCTACCACAATTGATAAGGCCACTGAAGTTAACCAATTAATCAAAGAAAAAGATCAAAGGATTACTCAGCTTGAAGAGCAAACAGCAGTAGAACAACAAAAGATTAATCAGCTTGAAGAACAGTTAACAGAAGAAAAACAGAGGAACGAGCAGCTCAAAGTTCAATTAAACCTGGAGAAACTAAAGATTGACCAACATGCCATCCAAAAATAACAGTTTTCCAAGCAACGCGAACAGCTTCAATTGACACATCAATAGGAAATGAAAGCTAAAGAGGATGGAATCTCACAACTACAACTATATACAGAACAATTCAGAGAATACCATAAGGTCGAGGAATTTAAGAAAGAAGCCATAGAAGCAAATAAGGCCTTATCGCGATAGCTCAATCTCCTTTGCCATAAAATATCGCTTATCGACCCATTATGCATCATAACTACATCGCTGATGGATCAGGCAGTTAATACCATATTAGAATTTGAGGACACGGATGACAAGGTCACAAATTTCCTCAAATGGAAAAGCCAGTGGAAGGCAGAGCTGCTAACTTACCGAAAATTCAAGAGCCGCATAAAGAAGTATTGTTTTCGGAATGGGAAACACAGTTAATAAAGGCAGAAAGAGCTACTTCCAGGGCCAGAGCTATAATGAACAATGTGATAGAGTTGGTAAATGATAATTTATATGGAGTCAATTTGATTTTTGATTGTTCCCCTGGAAACCTCCAAAAGCGAAAATGTTAGAAAATCAATGGAAGCAGGATTTGGCCACCAAAGAAGAACAACTCAATAGAGTACAAAGCCTTACTTGGGATGCATATTGGTCCTTCTTGGTCAAGTCGCACAGTCAACAGATGACCATCAAATGCCTTGCCGACGTTGTTGATCGCATGGTGCCTGAGCTTTCAGATGCCATGTACACGGGACAACTACATTCCATAATGAGTCATCCTCCGGAAATTAAAAACATGCTCTCAATTTGTCAATTGTGGATATAGGAGAAGATAGATACAATGAATCTTTTCAAAGGCAATCGCACTACTATTTTTGCAGTTCAAATCCCAGATTTTAATGTTTACATTTCCAACAACTCTAAGCAATTTTTGTTGAGAGTTTGTTTTAATTCTATTATATAAACCCTTTCATGTTATTGAAGAAGGGGTCCTCAATTTGTACAAAAACTAGACTTGAGAATTTGCACTTCTGCACTTCAAAATTTATTTTTTTATGAGCAGTGGACCAAGGTTTTAGATTTTTGTGAAAGAACTTTTTCAAGACCTGCATTTTTGTATCTCCTGAAAGTTTCTGGAATAAAGAGGAGGAACTGGAATGTTATTTACATATGAAGACTCAAATGCATGCGGTATTTCTATCACTGTTCTTTTTGTCTTGATTTAATTGGCATTTCATTTAATTTGTTATTGTTGATGTATACATATGCTTCAAACAATTCTATATTGAGTCACTTCTGAACGATTTAGAATTGTTACATTAGAGATATATATCAGCGATAAATATTATAATGTTATGCAATATGTTTTTATAATTACTTTGTTTAATTTCTTAAACAAAATAATCATTATTTAAATGCATCTTTCTATGGATAAGTAAACAATCTATATGATTGTTTGTTTGCTAGGAATTATAAAAAATCGCATCGTTATAAGATTGCCCAGGTTATATATGTATATTTGTATATTTTAAAGTCATAGATTAAACCATCTACCACCTTCGATATACATTTTAAAACACTCATTCATTAAACCACACATTACTGGGAAATTGATCCCATAATCTCCAGTGGGAGCCACCTTCCCAAATGGAAAAGGAGTTGTACTAAGGTTCAGACCGGGTGGCTATCCCCCAATGTTGATGCTACGATTTTAGAGGCATCAACATTTTTGGCGTTAGAAGGAGGGCCTAACTGTGAATGGCGAGTAAATCTAAATCCACAGGCCATTCTAAGAATAAAACTCCCTCACCATCTCCTTCAACTTCTCCTTCGCATTCTTAATCTTCTATTCCTAAGCGAGAAGTTGAAAAGAAAACTACAACACCCATTGCTGAAATCCTAAACACACCAGATAATTCTTCTCCTGAACCCCCTCAAGTACAATCTTTGATTCATAAACTCCAAGGGTTTTCAATATCCCAATAAGACTCTGAGTTATCCCAAGGCAGTGTGACTTCACAATGTAGCCCATCCTAGTCACTTACTAGAGCAAAGAGTGAAAAACTCGGTATTCCACCAATTCATTTCCCTCTACCAAGTCGAAAAAGGGCTAGGAAGACACCATCAGAATCTAACATTGAGACTTTGTCCTCATCACCATCTATTCCATCCATACCATTGCAAGATCATTCATCCCTTTCCCAACTTCAAATCATAGTCCAAACAGGTACAGGAACTTCAACATCCTCTACCCAATCACTTTCTACCCCTTCATCACCCTCTTATACTGTTAGCTCCATGATGGCACATAATCAACCTCAACCAAGGCCATGGACCAATCCAAGAGCAGTCAGAATGCCTACACCTTTAAGCCAATTGCCAGCTCATCCTGAAAAATGGTTACCAAAATTTAATCCTGACATTAGCCTGTTAGCAAAATAATATATAAATAATTTCATGTTATCAATCAACTTGAATGGAGTAACGGAAGAAGATTTTGTTGTTAGACTAATTCCATACACTCTACAAGGAGCAACAGGATCGTGGTACTTTTCATTGCCACCAAGTTCTATCAATAGTTGGGATGATTTTTAGGAGCAATTTCTAACTAAGTTTGGAGACAATAGGTCTACAGCTTCTTTGATCAATGATCTCTCCAATCTTAGATCCGAATCAAAGGAACCCATCAAAGACTTCAACTCACGCTTCAATACGTTATTGAATAAAATTCCCGCGACATCCAAGCCTAGTGAGGAAGTACGAAATTAATGGTATATCTCTGCCTTGCCTTCAAACATAGCCATTTTTGTTGATAGGGTTACTAAACCAACATTAGCAGAAAATATGAAGGGAGCAATCACTGTGGAAAAACGTATCCTAGTTTTGGAAAAGAAAAACGCTATAGAAGAAAGGAAATCCAAAAAAGTTACCTTTAGAGATGATTCAAAGAAGAAAGCAGTGAAGGATCCATATGACATGGAAGGTTTACAAAAAGTTCTTAAAACTATGTATAATAAGTTGAAATAAAAAAGCAGGTAGCTGAGACTTCTACAAAAAAACATTTTAGGAACTTTAAAAGAAATCAGCGAACTAATCCTAACCCACCTAATGCTATATCTAATGCCAAATCTGATCTGGAATATGTTGAAGATGAAGATACAGTTTTATCAGCTGAAGAAACGGAAGAAGATGAAACAGTTGAATGTCATGGAATATGGGACTTTATCTTACCCAATTCTGATAAAGAAAGTGAACAAGAAGCTCTCCCAGTAAATACTAGAAGCAAAAGTATAGCTGAGCCTAATAAGGCAAATTCCAAGAAGAATAACTCAAGTCCTGTTATTAAAGACAAAGCTCCCATAAAGAAAACTCCTATTGCACCTCCCCAAAATCAACCATCACCCTCCAATCCCCCTTCATATCTAAAACGCTAGTAGTTTCAGATTCCATGGATTATAACATTGTGGAGGATATGAAAAAGACTCGAGCAAATATTTCTTTGCATGAACTTAGCAAGCTCAAACATCAACAAAATTTACTCAAAGAATTAAATGTTGTACCTTCTTCTCCTCTTCCAGCTAGTGTATTATCCAACGCTGCTAAAGGATCAAGTAAGACGCCATCTGATAAAGTAGATGCTACTGATGCTGTTTTAATTGGGGACAGGTCAAATTCTCATACTCCCCCTTTTCTCTTGACTTATGAGATCTACAATAGAAATTTTCATAACTGCTTAATAGATCAAGGGCTTCATCAAATATAATGCCAACCTCAGTTTGCTCCAAATTAAATATTGAGCCCCAGAAGTCTGTAGTTCACATTGTTCAATTAGATCGAACTAAGGTACAAGTTTTAGGAGAAATAAATTCAGTTACTATCAGATTCGCAGCTGGTCCGAGGGTTGTCCAAAGAATTTATATATTAATTGCTGACATCCCTGAGTTTTATGGTTTGATCCTTAGCAGAGATTGATCCGAAAAACTTCACGGTCACATTTCGACTGATTGGTCTCACATGTGGCTTCCATATAATGGGAAACCAAATCAAATCAGAATAGATCGCTAAAAACATTTGACTCATACAGTAACTGAATTTGAACAAGAGAATCACCATGTAGCCTTCAATAATAATATTCTCAGAAACTATTCGGTTGAGTCATTTTTTGAGAATTTTAATGCTCAGCAATCCCCTTTTCCTGTAAATAGTGTCATATCGCAAGTTGAAAATTTCTCTCATACTGATACCTCAAGGTGTGTTAGTATTGCAGATGAACTTGTAAATAAGCCTTTATTTTGGTCTTTGTATTTCGATGGATCAAAACCCAATGACAGTGCAGGAGCGGGATGTATTTTAGTTAGTCTAGAAGGGGAAAAAACGATGTTATCATGTAGATTGGAATTTGAGTGTACCAATAACACTGCAGAATATGAGACATTGATTCAAGGGCTCTATAAGGCAATAGGCCTGAATATCCAATATCTGAAATTATTTGGTGATTCTAAAATTGTCATCAAACAAGTAAGGAATAATATCCATTGTCTCTCGAGTCTACTCAAACATTATCAATTACTTGTTCAAGATCTCATAACTCATTTTCTGGCATTTGACATTTCTCCTATTCCTAGATCACAGAATGCAGTGGTCGATCTTTTGGCTAATGTTGCTTCTGAACTCCTTCCATCCAAGGATTATAGTCCAGATAGATTTTCAATCGAATTAATTTTTCGACCATTTCTCCCAGATAATGTCACCAATTGGCGTGTATTTAATCACGATAAGGATATCTTAAATTTCCTGACTTCCGAAGGATCTTATGACAAGCAGATTATCGATGAAAGTGATCATGATCTTCAATTAAAGCAAAGAATCAATGAAAATCCTATTCCTAAATCTGTGGTCAAGCTAGAAGATCTTTATGATATTAAGGATAGATTCAAAAAGGTCACTAATGCAAAACTTCAAAGTTCTACTTTAAGGTTTGAATTAGTAAATCTTGGCACTGAGGCCAAACCCCAGAATGTCAATCTGGGACTTGGCCTTTCAACTAATGAAAGATTTGCTTTCCTTAGATTATTAAATAAATACAAAAATGTTTGCTTGGAATTACTAAGATCTGAAAACTTATGATACCTCTATTATCCAACACACAATTCCAATGATTTCTGATGAGAAACATGTACAACAGAAACTAAGGAAAATTCACGAAAATCTTGAAAGTCAAATGAAAGTTGAGTTGAATAAACTCCTTAAAGCTAAAATAATATTTCCTGTCAAACATTCTAAATGGGTTTCAAACTTGGTATCTGTGAAGAAAAACAACAGTGATATTAGGATTTGCATAGATTTTAGAAATCTCAACAAAGCATGTCAGAAAGATAATTTCCCATTGCCAACCATGGAACAGATAGTTCAATCAGTTGTTGGCTCAGAGTTAATGTCTTTTCTTGATGGAATTTTAGGATATAATCAAATACTAGTACATCCAGACAATAGATTAAAGACTACATTCTAGAGTAAATGGGGAACATATTCTTATCAGAAAATGCCTTTTGGTTTGATAAATGCTAGAGCTACTTTCCAACGAGCCATGGATATAGCCTTTGAAGGTTTGATCAATAGAACAGTCGTTGTTTACTTAGATGACATAACTGTCTATTCTAAGAAAAGGACCAATCATCTGCACGATTTAAAACAGATTTTTGAATGTTGTAAAAAATATGGGATTTCTTTAAATCCCAAGAAATCATTTTTTGTTCTTAATGAAGGTAAGCTCTTAGGGTTTATTGTATCCAAAGATGGCATATACAATGATCTGTACATGATAAAAGAGATTTCTGATATTCCTTTGCCACATAACAAGAAATCTATGTAATCATTTTTGGGAAGATAAATTTTGTGAAAAGATTTGTTCCTGATTTTTCTCAGATAGTTTTACCCTCGCAATCTATAATTAAGAAAAATTCAGTTTTCAAATGGGGACATAACGAAAAAGAATCTTTTGACGCGATCAAACAAGCAATCATTAATGCTCCTGCATTGAATACTCCGAATTTTTCTAGTCATTTTATTTTGTATACTTTGGCCACTGAAACATCTTACGCTGATGTTTTAACACAGATCAATGAATAGCAAATAGAAGCACCCATATCCTTCTTTAGTTCTAATTTGCAAGGTGTTGAGCTCAACTATTCCAAAATTGTATTTAAATCTATCAAACACTTTAAACCATTCCTCCTAAAAACACACACTAAAGTAATAGTCCCATTCTCTACATTGAGACAATCGCTAGTTCA
This sequence comes from Pinus taeda, assembly GCA_000404065.3. Taxonomy (NCBI): domain Eukaryota; kingdom Viridiplantae; phylum Streptophyta; class Pinopsida; order Pinales; family Pinaceae; genus Pinus; species Pinus taeda. Next base: position 7,377 of record APFE031046905.1, on the reverse strand, counting down.
AAGGGAAGTAGGAGAGAAGAGAGCTAACTGGGTAACAGCGTTATAAGAATATGATATTGATATTAAACCAGCGAAAATTGTTAGAGGGCAAGGTTTTTGTAGGTTATTAGCAGGAGCTTTCAATATTCCAGATCATGAAGATTCAGATAATACTGCACAAGTAAATGAAATAAGTATTAGTAATTCAAAATCTCAATATGCTGATCTAATCTTACTTAAAAAATGGATATGCTCCCCCTGAACTTAGTTACAAAAACAAACTTGCCTTAAGATTAAAAGCCAAACACTTTGAAATCATTGATAATGTGTTATTCAGAAGAAATTATGATTCAATTTTATTAAGATGTCTTGAAAAACTGAAGCGCAAACTGTTTTGCAAGAGTTACATGATGGTCCAACGGGTGGACATTTTGGAGGAGACACTACAGCTCACAAAATACTATATGCTGGATAATATTGGCCGACTTTGTTTAAAGATGCCTATGACTACGTAAGGAAATGAAAGATATGCCAAACTGCTAGCGGAAGACAAAGGATACCAGCTTGTCTTTTACAACTAATAAACATTGAGCAACCATTTGAACATTGGGGACTTGATATTATAGAAGAGATTGTTCCACATTCTTCCAAACAACACAGATGCATCCTCACAACCACGGACTACTTCACAAAGTAGGTAGAAGCAATTCCTCTAAAGGTAGCCAATTCTGATGCAATTATCGAATTTACTGATCAGTTTATCATTACAATGTTTGGTTTACCTAACGCGCTTATTTTTTATAATGCATCTTATTTTTCTAGAAATAGTATAGTTGAATTTTCTCTTAAGAGAGGTTTTAAATTAAAATACTTTGCAAAATACTATCCTCAAGGAAATGGCTTAGCAGAGTCAACTAACAAGAATCTCATCAAGATTATTAAACGAACGATTGATCAAAACCAAAAGAATTGGCATAAATCTTTGATATTTGTATTATGGGCGGATCGCATAACTCAGAAGGCCTCAATAGGTACTTATCCTTTTAACTTAGTGTATGGGAAAGAAGCTATAATACTTCCAAATTTAGCACTCCCATCTCTAGCCCTAGTACAATTTATTGAAGAAATACCTTCTTCCTCTATTCAATTGAGGTTTCATCAAATCCTTAAATTGAATGAAGAAAGAGAAAAGGCCAAACTTACTCATGCTAAACATCAACAGGTCATTAAATCTTCTTTTGATGCAAGTTTTGTCAGCTCAAAATCATTACAGACCGGTGATCTCATTTTGAAATGGGATAAAGCACATGAAAACAAAGGTAAGCATACCAAATTTCAAAAGATGTGGCTTGGACCATTTCAGATCGTTGAAAAGATAAGCTCATCAACATTTCCACTGCAAGACTTATCAGGAAAGAGAGATTCTCTTCCTGTGAATGGGCTTATCTTAAAGAAATTCTTCTCCTAAGGAGGTAACCCCTTCTTACCTGTACATATTCTTTATGCAAGCTAGTTTTTTTTTAAGGAAATAATGTTGTAAATAGTCTCCCATTGGCTTTTCACTATTGAAAAGCTCTTTGAAAGAATATTGTAAATACTTGCTTTCAAAAATAGAATCTTTTAAGGAAATGATTACAGTTTTGGAAATTAGATAAAATATGAAACTCTAAGAACCTTTTTTAATTTGTGAAATCTTCCAAACCTTGAAAATATAGTAAATCATTTTAAAGTTCTATAAGTTAAGAAAGGTTATTTATAAAACGGTAAAGACTTTCTCCAGCTAAGCATCCACAACTCTAAAATTGTCATCCACAAACTCTTGAGTAAATCATTCACCCCATCCACTAGGTTTATGATTTTTCAGTGTAATTTTAAAATATATCTAATTTAAAAAATAAGAGGTCTCATGACGAGTCTGCTTACCATGATCATAGGGAACTAATTAAACTGACATTACGAATACTGCATATTAAAACAGGGTAATGGCTTATAATCATAAGACAAAGGGTCTCATTACGAGCCAACTTGTTCAATTCAATACAACCAGTGAATGGCATTGTCATCATATAGCTCCCAAACCTAAACAATGGCTTTTATTGAAAAAAATGAAAAAGTAAAAAATAAAAAATATATGTAAACATATCTTTTGGATTTATCTTTCAAAAAGTTACTCTTAGCTGGATGAGACAATGAATCACTGATAGTTAAAAGGTAACCCTGTCAAGACTATAGATGTTCGCTGGCAGCAGAGACACTACCTATGACAAAAGAGAATATAAAAAACTAAGTTGGAGGAGCCCTCTACTTTATCTTTAACAACCAATCAAAGCTTGAAGAAACAAAAAAATGTTTTTATTTTATCATAGGGGTTTGAACAAGAAATTGCAAAATTCATATATTTGTTTAGAGTAAATTTTTGTCTAACCAATTCTTAGATAGTTGTCTTTTTCCTCAATTGATTCTACATAAGAAAGTTTTAGAAATTTCATTAACTCGTTCTCCCAGTGAATTGCCAATTTTTGTGCTATACAACAACCCCCCCATTTCAATTTTTAAACTCTTAGTCTTAAAATACTAAATAAGAAATGGATCCCCTTTAGAATATAAATAAAAACAATAAACTTTTGAGTATAATAAATTTTCCATAGAAGTCATATGAAAATTGCTTTCAGAGTAATTAGGACCACTCATCGCAAATCGCATTTCTTTAGAACCTGTGAAAATCCATTTGAAGAGCTTCTGATGAGATCAAATTCATATCAAAGCCCACATTGCAAAGTTTTAATCAAAATAAGCCATTTATAAAAAAAACATGATATGATGTGATTATCGCGCCTTACACATCATTAATCCCACGGAATGACTTAAAGGGACATTGAAACTTTGCGATGCGATAAAGCTATCGCAATCGCATATCGCTAATTCATAAGGAAGCATCCAATACACTACATTGAAGAATCACGATGCGATTTAATTATCGCATGTCGCACACTCGATAAAAGCAAAGTGATAAATATTATGAATATATGCGGTAAAGGGATAAATCGATTATAAATAAATAACATGATTTGCCAAGATTGAAACTCGTTGTCTTCCCATGCCAGCTCAGCACTCATCGTAATCGCAACTATGCAAACAAATCTTTTGAGTTTGGCGCTTGTAACTCTCGATTTGCGATACGCGATTATTACACAAATATTAAAATAATGCAATCGTTGATCGCAAATTGCAAAGTCACGACATCTATTCTAAAAAGGACCATTACCAAACTTGCAACGTGACATATGGTTTCAGCATTAAAGTTTCAAGTTGTAAGTTACGGTAAAACATTAAGGAGCAGTTATGGGTAAGTCTTTTGAAGATTTCATCCGTGATAGCTAAGTACAATGTAACATCTCATGCATTTAATGCGCTTAACAGCGTTTGGTCTGTAATTTGTATTATCTCTTCTCAAGTTTTTCGACTGCTACGCTCCTCTTTCTCATTTTGCAGTGCTAACTGAGAATCACAAAATCAGGTAAGATGTCTAAGAAATCTCGGAAGGCAAAGACCCCTGTTGTAGTGGAAGAAGCACTAGCAAAATTGGTGGTAATTGCGTATACTACCTGTCTAGGCCTCGGTAAAATCTCGTGGGAAGGCATCGATGCTTTACTCGAAGCAAAAAAATCCAATGGAGATAGAAGAAGAAGCAACAGCGGATGGAACCGATCGAATAGAAAGCACGCTCAATGACTTGGCCAGCTCCTTCCTCCATAAAATAGCAGCACGAGCCAAAGTTTTAACATATAATGATCTAGTGCGATGGGTAATCGAAAGTATTAATATAATAGACGGAGCTTTTTTCACAGCCAATGGGAGAATATTCGGACATTCAAGCCTGAAGATGTCAAGAAAATGGATCACTTGTCGTATCCCCGACGGCACTACAACAAGGCATTTCTAGAAACTTTCGCTAAAGAGAATGACATAGAGTCAGACCCTATCAAACAATGGAGACATTTTCCAAACAAGCATAAACACGAATCCTTCGGTATGTACTCTGTGGACTCCTTAGCATCTCCATATTGTTATGTTGTTGCAATGGTATGTAAGCTCTTTGGAAACCCTGATTCTCCTAGGTTTTCTATAGAAATGGTCCCATTAATAGAAGCAACATTCAACTCCTTTATTATGGATTGGGCAACCATTCTATCAAATAAAATGGCCAATCAAATATTAGATTATAGAAGAAACAGATTCGTCACCACCCGAGTCGTGCCCCCATTTTATATGAGCTCCTACATGGACACGATCTGTGTTAATTCTGACTTTCCCATTCTAGGTTGGAAATGGATAGTTCAAGATCCAACCCCCATTCATATTTATCATAAGTATCTATGGAAGTTTGACTACAAGAATCATATATACAGAATTTTCCATGGTTTGTTTTACTTGTTCATCAAGCTATTTTTAACAAACCTACTCCTCGGGTCTCTGACGAAGCCAACATTGACATAACTTCAATCAGCAATTGGTTCGGCGAGGAAAATTTCACCTATATTAGGGTTTTTGGGAGTATTACAGACCCTCATGTCCTTCCACTCTATATCCCAAACAAGCTATTAGCTAGGAAAATAGCATACTAGATGGTGGAAAAGGGGATGACTAGAAACCTTAAAGACTAAAAAACAAGTGTGGCCTCCATTTCCCCTCCGCTGTGGCACTTACACATTGCATGATTTTAAACATGTTGAGAAAGAAGCAGAGAAAACTAAGGACCTGAGTCTAGCAGTGATTCCTAAGAGACGGTGTGATCCAAACAAGGTCGCTTACAATGTCACTAGTCAGGTGAAAATTAGCAAATTTATCCATGAGGAGGATGAGTTTGATGATTTATTCACTTCTACAGAGTTATTCTCACAAGTAACTCATCTAGAAAGATTCAAACTAGGAGCCGCAAAGATGGACAAATTCATGGAATACAGGACACGGAGGTTGCAGACATTGCCTCTAGATTTATTGAATACTACCCCTACTGTTCAGCAAGCAGAGCACAACGAGGAGCAGACTATTGAAGAGATTTTCGGGGAAGGGCAAACAATTGAAAAAACCAGTGAACCCCTTAGCACAGATGTTAATATTGACCCCATCTTGATAAAAGAATGGGAGCAGTTTGATTAGCAGATCAAAAGCCAGAGCAACCCCAAAACAGTATCGCATCAGCATCGCCCACAACACAACAGCCCATCGTTACTGAGAGTGTGATTGAAGGGACACCTAGTACAGCATAGCTCGGAAAGAGATTGAAATAATACCTGAAAATCCTTCAAGTGAAATTACATTAAATATTGAGAAAATACCACCTTTGGATGTCTTTTACAACCCAAAGCACAGGACTGTAGTCAGGAGACAGAGGAAAAAGAGGAGAATTGACCACACATCATCCATAGCTCCTAAGTCTAAATTTATGAATGTTATATGGAAGGATTCAGAGGTCAATCCTTCTGAGGAATTGACTAAGTTATCCAAATATGCAAGGGCTTACACAGCTGACACAATTGATAAGGCCACTGAAGTTAACCAATTAATCAAAGAAAAAGATCAAAGGATTACTCAACTTGAAGAGCAAACAGCAGTAGAACAACAGAAGATTAATCGGCTTGAAGAACAGTTGGCAGAAGAAACATAGAGGAACGAGTAGCTCAAAGTTCAATTAAACCTGGAGGAACTGAAGATTGACCAGCGTGCCATCCAAAAACAACACTTTTCCCAACAGCGCGAACAGCATCAATTGACACATCAACAGGAAATGAAAGCTAAAGAGGATGAAACCTCACAACTACAACTATATACAGAGTAATTCAAAGAATATCCTAAGGTCGAGGAATTTTAGAAAGAAGCCCTAGAAGCAAATAAGGCCTTATCACAACAGTTCAATCTCCTTTTCCATAAAATATCGCTTATCGACCCATTATGCATCATAACTACATCGCTGATCAATCAGGCAGTTAATACCATATTAGAATTTGAGGACGCAGATGACAAGGTCACAAATTTCCTCAAATGGCAAAGCACAGTGGAAGGCAAAGCTGCTAACCTACCGAAAATTCAAGAGTCGCATAAGTATTGTTTTCAGAATGGGAAACACAGTTAATAAAGGCAGAAAGAGCTACTTCCAAGGCTAGAGCTATAATGAACAATGTGATAGAGCTGGTAAATGATAATTTATATGGAGTCAATTTGATTTTTGATTGTTCCCCTGGAAAGCTCCCAAAAGCGAAAATGTTAGAAAATCAATGGAAGCAAGATTTGGCCACCAAAGAAAAACAACTCAGCAAAGTACAAAGCCTTACTTGGGATGCATATTGGTCTTTTTTTGTCAAGCCACACAATCAACAGATGACCATCAAATGCGTTGCCGACGTTGTTGATCGGATGGTGCCCGAGCTTTCAGATGCCATGTACATGTTGAAATTTGGTACCGGAGGACAGGTGGTTCCCTTAGGCTTTGATCTTTGGCCTAGGGAAAAGTGTCCAAAAGATTTTATTTTTTCTCCTAAAGTGACTTTATAATTTTTATAAAGTTAAAATCTAATTTAAAAGTGACTTTAAGTGATAAAGTTACTAAAGTCTAATTTTAAAGTGACTTCAATAAAGTTAATGTAAAATTAGAAAGGAAAAGTGACTTTGGAAATAAATGACTAAGTGGGTCTTTATTAAAGTGGGGTGAATTAAAAAATAGAAAGTGAGATTTAAATGTGCATTTAATCTCAGCCATTGATCTAAATCTATTTCAGCATTGGATTTAGAGATCACCCAAAAGTCACTTGGATCACCCAAAAGTCACTTGGAGTTATATTAAAGGAGGAAAAGGAGGAAAAGATCATTCATTCTTTCATGAGCAGATTGGGAGAAGGAGAGCAAGAAAGCAAGGGAGATTTCTGGACAAGAAGGAGAAAGAGGTAGTAGTTTGGCACACATACCAGGCAGCTCTTCAGCAAAATCAGAACAGCAGAAAGACAGTTTCCAGGTGGTCCGTTGGGCTGAAAACGGATAAGTTTGCTTGCGGAAAAAAAAAAAATTATTTCGCTGTAATTTTTGCTGAAATTTTCTTGCTGTAAAAAGACATTTTTCAGAAATAAAGAAGAGCTCTCAAACTGGTTTTCCCCAAGAGTTGTAGGGGGGTTTTTCCAGGGTCACGTTGACCAAAAATATCAGTGTTTAATGTGTTTTAATGGCTGTTTATTACTGCTGATTTTTATTTCTGCAATTTCCAGCATTCTGTAAATTTTCCAGAATTTGTGTTTTCAGCAAAATTTATTTTTTCCAGCTTGTTGAATGTATGGTTATGGGAAAGGGCATTTAACTACATGGGAGAAATAAGGAGAAACTGAAACCGGGGTAGGAAAACAGAAATTT
>APFE031046882.1:0-16843 GCA_000404065.3 Pinus taeda | reverse complement strand
TGACCAATCATCCATAAACAACGTCCTGCAACTCATAGACCATGATCCATATGTCTAAAAATAGACTTTGCGCCAAAACTTGCTTGCGGGACCACTTAGTGAAGGCGACTCCTTTCCACTAAGCTCCATCATCTTGTTGCATTCTCAACAAGCATTTCTTGTTGCACACTTTTCAACACCGACGACACTGTGTGGAGCTTGCGCGGCCTTTCCATGAACAACCCACGGGTTCCTCCAAAAATCGAATTCCGACAAAAGAATATATGATTTAAACCTCTTACCTACTCTCCTCGTGACATCTTTGATACAGTGAAGCAAACGGTCCTAGATTCATCGCCCACTGCCACAATACGTTGCCTCAATTGCGGTGTAATCCCGCTTGTGAATTTTGACCAGGACGATAAATCGGTGCCCTGTTCTCAAATTTCCCTTGGAGCAGTCTTGAGCAAGTCATTGTTTCCCTAAGTTAGGCCCCCCCTTAATGCTCGAGCAATCTCTTCGTTCGCGAGATTCCATTATAAATCGATATATAAGTAGCCCCACACTGCAAAACAAGATAAACACGCAACATAATCCAATTTACCATCAAGCATGCGTAACCGCGGAGTTCTGCATTAAACCTAGCGCGATCGCACCCGCCGTGATCGCTTCCATTGGCTCCGCTGAGCCGCACGAAAAAGTGGGGAGGGTGCAACACCAGGACTTCACGGTAGGTCACCCATCCCAATACTACTCTAGCCCAAGCACGCTTAACTGTGGAATTCTCATGGGATCAGGTGAATTAACGCTAGTATGATTGCACCCGCAAAGATCTCGCCCCCTCCCCCTCTTCAAGGGAGACCGCCAAGCCACGCGCAGTGATCCAGGGGGATCTTCAGACACAATGGCATGGAAAATCTCAAACTTTAAAGTGGTATAAATGCAAGTATCTTTACATTAGATCGAAGTGCTCGTCACCCTGATTCCAACGGTGTGAACGACACTCCAATCCGAGTCCAAATCATGAAGTTATCGTAGAAAGACTCCGCCGTTGTCCCTTTAAAAAAGGAGGCATTTCTTCCAAAAAAAAGGGTTTTAAGCCTTTAAAAGGAAAATTTCAATCGGAGGAGTCCAAAAGGCGGACTTAAGGCCAGGCGGAAGGACCCCCCGATCAATGACATGCAATTTTGGCATCGGCGATCGGCATTGGCGATCGGATTGGCGGAGCGGGTCGGCACCGCCTAAGGTATAAGATTAGGACCCCTGGGCCGTAGCGATGTGATATACCGATAGTGATACCCGATATCAACGATATCGGCGGTCGGCAAAACCAAGGTGAAGACCCCTAGGGCCATTGCGATAGCAATTTGTGATAAAGGGTCGGACTCGATGGGTTTATAGACCTGATTTGGTAAAATTTGAAATCTGAATTTTAAGCCTTGTGGTCAGAATTTTCAAGGTTTCTGTTTATTATGACTTTTAACAAAAAAAGGCCTATTTTTGGGGTTTTGTTGCGCCTGTCGATCCTTCCATTGGAACAGATTCTATTATGAACAAACCGAACCCGATTTAAGTGCATTGGTAACAAAAAACGTGTTATAAAAAGCACAATACAGGCAGAGCCGCAGGGGGGATGACGGGGCCAGACAAAGCCGTGAAGTTCCCCAGAGAAGCGTAAAAGCCAGAGAGCTTGAAAGCCAGAGCATCACAGAGCCACAGGGCTTGATGGAGGCAGAATTATAAAACTCCCTTTGTGTGGATGATGATTGTATTTCTCTTTCTGATGCCATTTAATGAATGAAGGCCTCCCCATTGATTGAGCAAGGCCCAGAGACATAGTCCAAATTGGATGAACTCCATTATCAAGTCTTGTTGTCTTCTTCTTTCATGCTCTTATGTGTTTCTTCTTCTTTTCTCATGGGAACATTAGGTTTCTATGGTAGCTGCAAATTTCTACATGTGATTCTTTAATACATCTATAAGCAAAAGATCCCTGGATCAAGTGGTATCAGAGCAGGTCTTTTCAGATGTGAATTGCATGTTTGTATCTAACAAGAAACAGGCTCCGAAGAGGCGAAAGGGAACTAAAGCCTTTCGATCCCGAAGTAAGGCATGCACATTGAAGGAGAGACATGGCAGAAGATGAGGCTCATCTTGAAGAGGAAGTAAACTTCCGCAAGACCTTCTATACAATGGCAGATCGTGTTGAGAAGCTGTTCTCAAGATTTGAAAAACTTGAAAGTGCATAGAAAAGAACTCCAGAAGGACAAGGCTTGGTACATGGAGATGATGGAGGAAATCCACCTCTTTCTCCTTCCATGAGTGAAAGTTCTTCCTCCATCACCATAATCATAGAAATCCCAGGGATGCATCTAAGAAACCCTTCTTTAAATTAGATGTTAAATTTGATCTTCCCATGTTTACTGGTGAAAGTAACGTAGAGAATCTTAGTAATTGGATTAGGCAGATTGAGGTCTACTACAAGATTCAGCAGATCATGGAGGATGAGGCAAAGATTCAACTGGCTTCTCTACGACTGAGCAGCACCGCTCTTGTTTAGTGGGAGAGCAAATTGCAGAGCAGTAAAAATGTGGGTAACCTCTTTTCCTCATGGCCTGATTTTATTTCTGCATTAAAGGAACAGTTTTATCCTTGGGATACGAGCAAAAAGCTTTAATGAATTGGCAGTATTTAAGGCAAGGAAAAGGTCAGGATGTTCAGAGTTTTACAGAGGAATTTAGAAAGAAATCACTTAATTTGGGTATTCCACTTGATACACTTGAAGTAGTAACTAAGTACATTGGATCGCTACATAGTTACATCAGGCATTCATTATTATTGTTTGAACCTACTACCATTGACTCGGCGAGTGTAAAGACCATTCATCTGGAAAATAGAGGAACACATGGACAAGATTACCACTCAAAGAGAGTCGTGGCAGTGAAGAGAAGGGGAGAAAATCCCTCTTGCACACATTGTGAGAAAGAGGGGCTCGACGAAGAGAATTTTTGGAAGTTGCACCCTCAACTGAGACCTGAGAGGAATGATAGAAAGGGGAAGCAGAAGGCCATCACCACCGTGCAGCAAAGCCTAGATTCCGAGTCAGAGGAAGACGAGAAGGTCACAGCTACAGGATTTGCATGGGGTAGGCCCATTGACTTGGGGTCTGACTCCGGTGACGAGATGAAGTTTGCAGCCTTTGGGATCGCGGCAGGAGGACCCATAGAGTTGGAGTCTGATTCTGGCAATGAATCGAGGATTTCCACCGACATAACACTCCCCGCAGCAGGACACCAAGAACTTGAGGAGATCAACCACCATGTCCAAGCAGAGAATGTGGAGCTAAGGAGGCTTCTACAAGAGGCAAGAGAAGAAAACCAAAGATTATTACGCCAGTTGCAAGCCAAGGATGTGGCCTTGGAAAAGTTGCAACATAACCATCTAGAGGTAAAAAGTGATTCTTCGATTTCATATGATTTTCATGATGATGAGTTTGTTGCCTTTGAAAAATATACTACAGGGATTGGATCCAAACTAATGAAGGAAATGGGATATCAAGGAAAGGGCCTCGGCATCAAAGGCTAAGGTATCATAAACCCCATCAAAGTCTAGGAAAATTCGCGCCATGCAGGACTCAAATACACCAGAAAGGAGATAGGGGTGTGATGTAGGAAATGTTCCCTCTGCGAACATAGGCAACCCCTCTAGCCCTAGAGTGGGTCTAATCACAGGAGAACAAAACAAAAACTAATTTCCTTAAACAGTCAGTGTTGAAAGAGCCTACCTCAAACCAGTGTTCGATGGAGCTTTCGTTGCGCCACTTCAGCTACCGTTTCCTTCTCCTCAATGAGCAATCAACCTGAAACAACACAAGAGAACGACAAAACACGTAACTGAGAACAACAATGATCTATTTACTTATAAGTCAAGGAACCATAAGCTATCAAGTATATTTTACACAAGACATAGGAAATCATCATTGGTTGTATTAAAATGAATCAAGAGCAAAGCTTACAACCAAACCTTGACATCGCAAGCCTTCTCGAAGGGTCTAGTCGATATGTTTATTCAAGCATTCACTCTCAAAAGGGTCTCCCGAACGGATGATAACTCTCTCTCACTCACAAGCTCTAGTACAAAGCTAAGGCAATCCACAACCAATTGCTAAACTATCAACAATTCACACTGCAAACTATCAAACTCACACCAAAGATAGCTAATTTGCTCCAATCCAAAATCCAAGAACTAGTTGATCATAGCAATGGGGAGTGTTTTTATAGGATGAGGAGCCTCCATGAAACGAGGGAGAAGGAGCTTATCCTCAAGGGAGGTTTCTCAAAAGGTGGAACTACCATCCTAGAGGAGGAAAGGCGAACCAACTTGACCCAACAACCAGTTCTAGAATCACCCAGAAGGCCAACTGTTTGAATGAATTCGCCATATCTGGATCGTCACAAGTCATACACTAGGACTCAACAACGACGTTGCAAGGAAGCAATGTATGCAGAGCAATCACCGAAAGAAATATCTTGAGGACTTGCGCCGAGCCCTAAATTTCGACTGTCGCAGGAAACATGTGTACCCCTGCAATGACGTTGCAACAGTATAGTTCAACACAAGGAATCGTCGCAGGAAGAGTAGGGGTTACTTGTGACGATGCAGAAACATAGGTAAAAGGGCCAATCTTCAGTTTTAGAGAGCACTTGTTTAATCTTCTTGAATGAGTGGGAAGATATGGACATATTTATTTGATGTATGACACAGTGGAGATGTCACTCGAGGACTGATATGAGGTCGGTGACAAATTACTGTGTAATAGATGCCCCCTAAAGCATGAAGCCCGAGAGAGTGGGAGGGGTGAAATTCTTTACGAAATCATAACCGAACTGGAACACCATCGCTAAAAACTTGCAAGCGCAAGTACAATTGATATCTTTGACAGTGAAATACATGTAGTCTAGGCATGGGCGTAGCCATCCAGAAGACGTATGAAACTTATTCTGTGGTATGGATGCAGCCACACAGTCAATAAGACCATATATAAAGATAGAGGTATGGTCGCAGCCATCTAGAAAGACTCAGGTATGGTCGCAACCATCCAATTAAAGAGTCATGTATATAATCACGAACCAATACAAACCAGACTTATGTAATCTTAGTTTGGGGTCTTGAAACCCGATCTATCAAAGTACAATTCCTAACATGCGAATAGATGTGCTAAAGTCGAGCATGGTAGAAAATCGCTTGATTACAGGCCAATGATGTAAATCGTTAACAAGCACGAGAGAGATCACCAGTAATGTCAATGGTTCTCAAGGTACTACCAATACAATCCACAAAGTGTGAAGGATGATCTGGAGTCGAACACTCGTGGAATCACCTGATTGAAGACCAATGATGTAAGCCTGTTGTCAAGTGCGAAGAACTTGCCATTGAGGCATGCAAGCTCCAAGGTAATGAAAGGGATCTCTAGATCGACTTCCTGGATAATGAATTGGTGTCAACAGGAAGCGACCCATCACAGGAGGGCCATAATGTTTCCCTCATCAAAAACACGAGATAAGCAACAAGAGGAAGATGGCGAAAAAGAGAATCAAAGGAGGAGGTAAGGGTACGAACTGCAGAAGGATTATAATTTTAAACATACCGGCGACATGACACTGGAATGCGACAACATTTTGGTACCAAGGAATCGGAGGTTCGACTGAGACAACAAGAATCAAATGGAATGAGGCAATATGATAACCCAAACCCTGGAAGACTAATGACAATGTGAGGATATCCCAAACCCAGCGAGAAGCAAAAAGTGTCGATGTTCAAGAGTGACTAGCTGCCATAGGTAACCAATGAAGATTTCCAAATTTTTCCCCCACCATCGCTGGTGAGTACCCCAATTATTTTTTAAAAACAAGCTTGAAGGGGATAGCATATGCTTGTAGTATAAGTTCGTCCTTCGGACAAATCCAACCTAGTGAAATTTTAACGAGCCCTAGGGAGGAGAAGCTCGGGTCTCATCATGGTGATAAGTCCAATGTCGTTAGGGTTTAACGAGTCCGACATAGGTAAAACTCGGAGTCTTTTTCATGTTTAGAGAGTTTGAAAAAGACACGGAAAAGAAAACTCCCAGGGGGTCCCTTTTCGTAATTTTGTGTCCCTCAAGCCCAAAAAGGTAGAAACCAATACTTGAGAGAACCGCTTGACCATTTCGACCAAGGAGTACTTTTCGTAAATAGTGTTTCGAGTCCGAAAAAAGTAGAAAACTTATTGGACACATGACATTTTGCAACCATGAACGAGCTTGAAACTACAAGGGCTCGGCCATCTTTTCATTTTTAAGCGGTCGGAAAAGAGCTGAAAGCAGATCCCGATTTTTATTCTCTTTAACAAGTCAAAAAAGGAAAAATACTTGGCAATCTTTTCATCTTTTACGAGTCATAAAAGAGCTTAAAGGTGACTCATCTTAGAGGAACGAGTGGTATAAAGGGTAGCAACTGGTTTCGGCAATGGTGGAACTGCTCAAAGACATGTAATGGTCAAGAGGTTGGCTAATAAAACCACTCATTGTTGCAGTTCCTCTGGAAAGGAAAAACAACCAAGTGAAAGCATATGATCGGCCAAAGAGATGGTGGCGATGGAATGAAACAACCAAGGCTCATCTAGCAAAATTTAGTGGATAAAAATGACAATCATGAGATGTAAATCAGGTATGGGTTCATTTTTACACAAGCTTGAACCATGGAGAACTCTGCTTGGATTCGGTTTCATGTTTACTCAAGCTTGAAATGAAAAACTATGCTTGTTATAAGTTCACATGCCCCCAGCATAATGACGCAAATCGAGGTACATGCCCTCCAAGCTTCATTGCATTCGACGAGGTGGATGGAATGAAGGTTCGCTTTCAAGATCTTGAAAAGACTCGACATAGATGTTACAAGATCTTAATCAAAGACTCAATTTGGAAAAGGGATTTGTTTCATTTTTTAACAAGGTTGACAGAAGAAAAGAACTATCCTCAGGACTCCTTTATTCATTTTTTAACGAGCTTGACATAAGAAAAGGAACTATGCTCTGGGCGCCTTGATTCATTGTTTAACAAGCTTGACACAAGATCGGGAACTATGCTCATTATGCCTGGTTTCATTTGTTAATGAGGTTGAGATGGAAACAAAACTATCCTCGGACCCTTGCTTCGTTTTTAACGAGGTCGACACAAGATCAAAACTACCCTCGGATTCCTTGTTTCATTTTCTAAACGAGGTCGACACAAGATCAAAACTATCCTCGGATTCCTTGTTTCATTTTTTAAACGAGGTCGACACAAGATCAGAACTATCCTCTGATTCCTTGTTTTATATTTTAAATGAGGTCAACACAAGATCAAAACTATCCTCGGATTCCTTGTTTCATTGGCCATATGAAAACATGACTCCCAAGAGATCTTCACTGGACAGAAGAAACGCACTCTGGGAGGAATACATGTCATTGAGCACCAACAACAAATTGGGTTCCAATGCCCCCAGTACATGATGTACAAGACCATTTGCATGAGCATTAACATAGGCAGAGGTGGAACAGGTAGCCACATAATTGATCTGTGGCGGAGAAGGCACTGCTTGCGGACAAGAACTGAGAGGGGATGATGGTGGCACAGGAGGCACTGGTGGACCAAAGAACAACAATTGATCTATAGTCACCATTCTTTCGTTGTGTGGAAAACAAACCACACAGAAAATCGAAGAAACAAGAGCGCCCATGGCATAAATATAATCACAGCCAAGGAGAAGACTGAAATCTAAAGCACCTTGGACAACCATCACATCTATACAGACGATTTTGCCTCCCAAAGTAACAAGGAACTTTGGAAGGATCCCGAAAGGTTGACGAGTTCCTCCATCAAAGGCTAACAGATTCTGAGTGACAGGCACAAGCTGTGGGGAGCCCAAAGCTTGCCAAGCAGTGGAAGGCATAAGACTAACAGATGCCCCTTCGTCCAAGAGAGTGCTAGGTACTACCTTATTATAGGCGTGTATAGTAATATGGAAAGGCACATAGGATGGAATGCGGAATGCAGTCAAATGACTCCAGTCGAAGGAAACAACTAAACTACTTTGTGGAGGTACAATGGAAGTGCCCCCTACTTGACAGGAATTGAAGAAGGACTCTCTTGATTAGCGGGGATAGGAGGGTCATTCTCGGACGTAGGAGAATCTAACGAGACGAGAAGAACATGAGTAGTGTGATCATGATGCTCTTCGGGAACAGAGTGGACAACTGGTGGTGAACCCAGGTCAACAGTCTTTCCGACCAATGGTTGGTCAGGAACAAGCTTATCACAGCCAGGCTTAGGAAGAGAAGCATGGACAAGAGACAAATCTAAGTCAATCTCATTGTCAACGGGAAGAGGGTCTGAAGAGAGCCTCTAATAACCAACAAGAAGTTGGGGTGAAGAAGTTGTAAGACTTTCCAAAATGGCAGAAACTTTATCCATGAGCGGACAAAGGTGAAGGAGATGATTGCCTTCACATAGCCTACAAGGGAATTGAATCTTCCCTTTCTTCTTACCACTGCCAATTGAGGATTGAACATCGGCATGAGCTTCAGAGGACGATGAGGGACAAGCCAGATCATGAGACCAAGCTTCTAAGATCCTAGGAATACAAGGACAATCAAGAAGAAGATGACCACCCTTGGATAAGAGGAGCATGGGCGGTCTCACGCTTATCCAACTTCTTCTTCTTCTTCGTCTTCATCTTCTTCTTTTTAGCTTCCTGGTTACTGGATGTGGAACTTTCACCAGGCGAAGTAGGAGAGTAGGAGGAAGAAACAGGGGAAGAAGGCATGGGCTCAACCTTGGAATCATCGAGTCGTGACTCAAATGATGGAGACGGTGGAACAGGAGTCATGACGCTCGGGACTACCGAGGTTGAAAACAACCAAATGGGCAAACTGATGGTTAACCTCGACAAGGATAATGTTGCCATATACGGAGCACCGACATTTCGAAAAGGAGAAAACGGACCAGGATTACCATCTGGGGGAAGACCTTGGCCAGTAGACTCAGGGAATGTTGCGATCAGAAACAACCTCAAAATGCACTTGCAGTATAACCAAGAACTCTAACTGTTACCAGGAATATTTCATGGGAAGTAAATTTTATGACAGAGGAACAAAACTTGACCTTTTCATGTTTCAAGAGTCAAGAAAAGGACAAAAAGGTGACTTTATCGCTTTCGAGGTTTAATGAGCTTGAAAGGACAAGTGCTCAGATGATCCTTTTCTTTTAAGGAGTTGAAAAGGAGCGAAAGTGACTACTCTAGAGAACTAGACAAAAGGTTTACCAGACAAACCGTAAAACTGCATATACACCTTGGTGATCAAATGAAAGAGAAATGACCAAGGACTTTCCGTACGGCAGTCAGTCCTCCTGAATGTTGTGTTCGGTATGTTACGGTTCGTAAGGTAGTAGACTCGGCTTCCTATGGATGTAGGATGGTAACCTAGTGGGGTCTCTCGATATATACTTGACAGTACGTGGAGCACAAGTCCATACTAGCAACTATTGAATCACAATAGGAGGAATCACCCAACCTTACGCGAAAACAATAGTGACTAGGTTTAACGACGTCAGAGCATGTCTCTAGCCTAGACCACTAGATAATGTGCGTTAAGTTCCAATGTGTTGTTAGGTTCATTCAATTGATTTTAAGAGTTAATCTTGGATTAAGTTTCGGTTTTCAGGCCCTACCACGTGTAGCTCAACAATTCCTAGGATGCAGCTACAATGAGTAAAGCACCATTCGTTTCGATGAACAACTACCTAAAGGAGGGTAAGGAGTTCATTTCCAAGTGAACACAAACCAAGACAAGCAAATGCAAGCACAAAGAAACACAATGTGTCAATACACCTATTTCACAACTACTAATGAAAGATTTAAACTTTGCTTTCCAATTTCTCAATCATGAAAATTCAGTAATGCAAATGTACGTTCACTTTCGTATGTTGTATGGATGCAATATTTTTTATTTTTTGGAATTTTAATGACAAACAAGCAAGTGTAAAACTGACTGGTCCAAACAAATGTGATCTATGTTTAATAGTGTGGAAATCAAATCAATAAGAAGAACTGGTTCAATAACCAAGCACTAAAGACCAATCAGTGAGAAAACAAGCAATAAAACGGCCTCAAGCAAACTAATCAGATGGTTGTGGGCGAAACTTGGACAGACGGGTAACTCAACAAACGACTTCTTGACGAAACCTTTAACAGAGCTAGGTCACACAGTCTGAAAACACAAGACTCACTCAATGAAACCAAAGAGAAAATGCCTTAACCAATCACAGCCAAAACAAGTTGATGAGAGGCAAGAAACAACAAGGGGCAAGCAATACTGGCTGATTCAGGAGGTTAAGTTGTAAAAACAACTTGTACAGGAATCATCGCGGGGCTATAACCAGTAACTTGGGACAAAAAGCCAATCGTCGCAAGCACATAGTTAGCAACTGAGCGATTTCGTCACAGGGGTACACCTGTCTTCTGCGACGGTCCGATTTCAGGAATCGTTGAAACTGTACGATGAGATATCTGCGACGTGTAGGTTTACTAAAGAGGACAGTCGCGACGTCGTCACAGCTATTAGGCTATCTACAGCGACGATGTCAATTAAGATAAAAGACAAAGTAAAACACCTGAAGGACACTAGACTAATCTTCTAGATAATAAGAGGGACTCCCAAATTGACCCAGGTAACCCAAAATACTGTTGGCTCAACCCCAAAATCAAGATACACTATGTCAAAAACAAAAGCAAGAGCAAACAAGAGAAAACATACAAAATACTCCCCAGTATGGTCGCCAACTTACCTCAAACTGGTGTTCGATGGAGCTTTCGTTGCGCTGCTTCAGCTACCGTTTCCTTCTCTTCAATGAGCAATCAACCTAAAACAACACAAGAGAACAATAGAACATGTAACCAAGAACAACAATGATCTATTTACTTACAGAGTCAAGGAACCATAAGTTATCAAGTATATTTTACACAAGACATAGGAAATCATCATTGATTGTATTAAAATGAATCAAAAGCAAAGTTTACAACCAAACCTTGACATCGCAAGCCTTCTCGAAGGGTCCAATCGATATGTTTCTTCAAGCATTCACTCTCAAAAGGGTCTCCCAGATGGATGATAACTCTCTCTCACTCACAAGCTCTAGTACAAAGCTAAGGCAATCCATAACCAATTGCTAAACTATCAGCAATTCACACTGCAAACTATCAAACTCACACCAAAGCTAGCTAATTTGCTCCAATCCAAAAACCAAGAACTAGTTGATCATAGCAATGGGGAGTGTTTTTATAGGAGGAGGATCCTCCATGAAATGAGGGAGAAGGAGCTTATCCTCAAGGGATGTTTCTCAAAAGGTGGAACTACCATCCCAGAGGAGGAAAGGTGAACCAACTCGACCCAACAACCAGTTCTACAATTCGCCATATCTGGATTGTCGCAAGTCATACACTAGGGCTCAGCGACGACGTCTCAAGGAAGCATTGTATGTAGAGCAATCGTCGCAAGAAATATCTTGAGGACTTGCGTCGAGCACTAAATTTTGACCATCGCAGGAAACATGTGTACCCCTGCAACGACGTCGCGATGGTATAGTTCAACACAAAGAATCGTCACAGGAAGAGTAGGATTCACTTGTGACGATGCAGAAACATAGGTAAAAGGGTCAATCTTCAGTATTAAAGAGCACTTGTTTCATCTTCTTGAATGAGTGGGAAGATATGGACATATTTATTTGATGTATGACACAGTGGAGATGTTGCTCGGGGACTGATATGAGGTCGGTGACAAATTACTGTGTAACAGGGGGAAAGCTCCAATATAGCCAGTAACCAACCAATGACAGGCAACGAAATCCCTTCCTCACAATCCAACAATAGTGAAGGCTCCATGAACACTTATCGAAGGAACACCAGGGGAAAGCGCCCCAAGGCAGCCCTGAAAGTTTGGAGGAGAAAGAATCGTTGTAGCCATTGCAACAAAGAGGGACACCAATAAACCACGTGCCCGATGCTCCATGTTCTGGAAACATTGCTAGAGGAGTCGAAAGGTGAACATGTTCAACAGATAAATCCACCCCATTCACGGTGGTCTGCTTTATTAAGTTGGTTTTTTAAGGGGAAGTAGCTTGTTATGGCCACCACTGTAAATCATACGTTGCAAGTAAATGTAAAAATGATGGCGTGTTTCCCATCATTTCAAGGATGCAACGATGATATTTTGGCCTTTCCTTATTAGTATTTAAGACAATAATTACTTTTATGTAATCCTTGGCCAATGAGTGTGTGCTATGAACTCTTGGCAAGGAGGGGTTGTTGAGTCATGTGTGCTTTGCATGATTGCAAGAATGTACTAGTTTCATGTGCAGGTGATTGAAAGTGTGGATTGAGACAGCATGCTAAGTGTAAATGCTTTTGGGGTCCAAAAGCTTTTTAGTGGGGAGCATTGACCCTGGTGGATCTTATGACACAATGGCATGGAAAAACTCAAAATTTAAAGTGGTAGGAAGGCAAGTATCTTCACATCAGATTGAAGTGCTCGTCACCCTGATTCCAACGGTGCGAACGACACTCCAATCTGAGTCCGGATGATGAAGTTATCACAGAAAGACTCTGCCTTTGTCCCTTTGAAAAAGGAGGCATTTCTTAAAAAAATGGGTTTTAAGCCTTTAAAAGGAAAATCGCAATTGGAGGAGTCCAAAAGGCAGACTTAAGTCCAGGCGGAAGGAACCCCCAATCAGCGACATGCGATTTCGGCATCCGTGGTTGGTGTCAGCAATCAGCATCAGCGATCGTATCGGCGGAGTGGGTCGGCACTGCCCAAGGTATAAAACCGGGATTCCTGGGCCGTAGCGATGCGATATGTCGATAGCAATATGCCGATATCGGTGATCGGCGGATCGGTGTATCGACGGTCGGAAAAACCAAGGGGAAGACCCCCGAGGCTGTTGCGATAGTGATTTGCGATAAAGGGCCGGACCCGATGGGTTTATAGACCTGATTTGGTAAAATTTGAAGTTTGTCTTTTAAGCCTTATGGTTGGAATTTTCAAGGTTTTTTGTGTATTATTGCTTTTAACATAAAAAGGCCTATTTTCAGGGTTTTGTGGCGCCCGCCAATCCATTGGGACGGCTTCTATTATGAACAAACCGACCCCGATTTAAGCGCGCTGGTAACAAAAAACGTGTTATAAAAAAAACGATACAGGCAGAGCCGCAGGGGGGCTGGCGGGGCCAGACAGAGCCGAGAAGTTCCCCAGAGAAGCGTAAAAGCTAGAGAGGTTGAAAGCCAAAGCATCGTAGAGCCACAGAGCTTGATGGAGGCAGAATTATAAAACTCCCTTTTGTGACTGATGATGGTATTTCTCTTTCTAATGCCATTTAATGAATGAAGGCCTCCCCATTGATCAAGCAGGGCCAAGAGACGTAGTCCAATTTGGGTGAACTCTGTTATCAAGTCTTGTTGTCTTGTTGTCTTGTTATTTCATGCTCTTATGTGTTTCTTCTTCTTTTCTCATGGGCACGTTAGATTTCTATGCTAGCTGCAAATTTCTACATGTGATTCTTTAATACATCTATAAGCAAAAGATCCCTGGATCACGTAGGGCATGGGGCCCATCCATGGCCCTCGATCCGAAGCGGCTTAGTGCAAGAGCTCGCCCTCTTCCCCGACTTGGTGGCACCTCATGCCCCGCTGGGAGCCAGTGAACCAAGGGAAGAACGAAGGGGGGAAAGGAAAGGAAGAAAAAAATGAGAGAGAGAGAGAAGAGAAAAGCATAAGTTTCGCGGCCACCGACGACGCTACATGGAGTTTGCGCGGCCTTTCCGTGAACAACCCACAGGTTCCTCCAAAATTCAGATTTCTACAAAAGTATATATGATGCAAACCTCATACCTATTCTCCTCATGTAATCTTGACACAGTGACGTGAAGGGTCCTAGATTCATCGCCCACTGTCGCAATACGTCGCCTCTGTTGCGCTGTAATCCCTCTTGTGAATTTCGACCATGATGATAAATCGGCAGCCTATTCTCGAATTTCCCTTGGAGCAGTCTTGAGCGAGTCGTTGTTTACCTCAATTAGGCCCCCCCTTAATGCTCGAGCAAGTTCGTGAGATTCCATTATAAATCGATATTTAAGTAGCCCCACGCCGCAAAACAAGATAAACACGCAACATAATCCAATTTACCGTCAAGCATGCGTAACCACGGAGTTCCGCATTAGAGTCGACGCAATCACACCCACCAGGATTGCTTCCACTGGATCCACCGAGCCGCACAAAAAAGGTGGGAGGGTGCAACACCAGGACTTCTCGGGAGGTCACCCATCCCAGTACTACTCTAGCCCAAGCGTGCTTAACTGCGGAGTTCCGATGGGATCCGGTGCATTAATGTTGGTATGATCACACCTACAAAGATCTCAACCCCTCCCCCTCTTCAAGGGAGACCGCCAAGCCACACGCAAGGCATGGGGCCCATCCATGCCCCTCGATCCGAAGCGGCTCAGTGCAGGAGCTCGCCCACTTCCCCGAATTGGCGGTGCCTCCCGCCCCACCGAGAGCCAGTGAACCAGTGGAAGGACGAAGGGGGAAAAGGAAAGGAATAAAAAAACGAGAGAGAGAGAGAGAGAGAAAAGAGAAAGGCATAAGTTCCGCGGCCACCAACGATGCTGCATGGGGGCATGCGCGGCCTTTCCATGAACAATCCACGGGCTCCTCCAATATTTGAATTCCTAAAAAAATACATATGATTTAAACCTCTTACCTACTCCCTTCATGTCATCTTTTCTACAGTGACGCGAACGGTCCTAGATTCATCGCCCACTGCCGCAGTACGTTGCCTCCATTGCGCCGTAATCTCGCTTGTGACTTCCGACCAGGATGATAAATTGGTGCCCTGTTCTCGAATTTCCCTTGGAGCAGCCTTGAGCGAGTCGTTGTTTCCCTCAATTAGGCCCCCCCCCTTAATGCTTGAGCGATCTCTTCATTCGTGAGCTTCCATTATAAATCGATATATAAGTAGCCCCATGCCGCAAAATAAGATAAACACAACATAATCCAATTTATTGTCAAGCACGCGTAACCACGGAGTTCCGCATTAGAGCCGGCGCGATCGCACCTGCTAGGATCGCTTCCACTAGCTTCGTCTAGCCGTACAAGAAAGGGCGGAAGGTGCAACACCAGGACTTCCCAGGAGGTCACCCATCCCAGTACCACTCTATCCCAAACACACTTAACTGCAGAGTTCTGATGGGATCCGGTGAATTAACACTGGTATGATTGCACCCGCAAAGATCTCGCCCCCTCCCCGTCTTCAAGGGAGACAGTCGAGCCATGCGCAGCGCATGGGGCCCATCCATGGCCCTCAATCCGAAGTGGCTCAACACAGGAGCTCGCCCTCTTCCCCGACTTGGCGGCGCCTCCCATCCTGCGGGGAGCCAGCGAACCAGGGTAAGGACGAAGGGGGAAAAGGAAAGGAAGAAAAAAAATGAGAGAGAGAGAGAGAGAGAGAGAGAGAGAGAGAAGAAAAAGGCATAAGTTCTGTGGCAACCGACGACGTTGTGTGGAGCTCGCATGACTTTTCTGTGAACGACCCACAAGTTCCTCCAAAATTTGAATTCCTACAAAAGTATATATGATTTAAACCTCTTACCTACTCTCCTCGTGTCAACTTTGCTACAGTGACATGAACGGCCCTAGATTCATCGCCCACTGCCACAATACGTCGCCTTTGTTGCACTATAATCCCACTTGTGACTTCCGACTAAGATGATAAATCAGCGCCCTGTTTGGGAATTTCCCTTGGAGCGATCTTGAGCGAGTCGTTGTTTCCCTCAGTTAGGCCCCCCCTTAATGCTCGAGTGATCTCTTCTTTCATGAGATTCCATTATAAATCGACATATAAGTAGCCCCACATTGCAAAACAAGATAAACACGCAACATAATCCAATTTACTGTCAAGCACGCGTAACCGCTGAGTTCCGCATTAGAGCCAGCGTGATCGCACCCGCGAGGATCGCTTCCACTGGCTCCACCGAGCCGCACAAAAAAGGGGGGAGGATGCAACACTAGGAATTCCCGAGAGGTCACCCATCCCATTACTACTCTAGCCCATGCGCGCTAAACTGCGGAATTATGATGGGATCCGATGCATTAACGCTGGTATGATCACACCCGCAAAGATCTCGCCCCCTCCCCCTCTGCAAGGGAGACCGCCGAGGCACACACAGGGCATGCTGCCCATCCATGGCCCTCCATCTGAAGCGACTCGGTGCAGAAGCTCGCCCTCTTCCCCAACTTGGCAGCGCCTCCTGCCCCGTGGGGAACCAGCAAACCAGGGGAAGAACGAAGGGGGTGTTGTATCTTATATTGTGCTTAAGTTTTATTTATCAGTTATATCACTATCGAGAATCCAAACTCAACAAAACTCCTTTATATCCTTTACGCTTCCTGAAAAGTCTAAAAGAAATTAAATATTTTGTTTGTTATATATCGGCATCACTAAAGGAAGAAATGTAAAAGAATCGAATATAAAGGGTTATATGCAGTTATATGTATATATGGAGAGATATGTATATATATAAGTGTAAGTTGAAATGAGAAAGAAATAAAGAAATATGTTGGATTTACAAAGGAAAAAGTGTTAAAACATATATAGCCGGACGCGAAAGGTATATACAACGTGGTTTTAGGTCCCGTCGGGTCTGGCATATCAAAAAGTCCCTCATATACATTATTGTTACGCAGTAATTTGTCACCGTCGGTCACCGTCCTTGTCGCACCCCCACTGTCACACATTGGAGGAC
>APFE031046873.1:113218-173126 GCA_000404065.3 Pinus taeda | reverse complement strand
GAGAGGGATCAAATATTTTTTCACTCTATGCTAGTTTGCATATCACGATATTTGATACCTTTCGGGGGTTAGTAGATCTAGAAGATGGATCTATGCTGGTTTAATTCCCCATTTAAATAGGCTACATTCCAAGTGAATACCATGGGTCAATACCATGTGCCATTTTGGTGAATACCATGGGTCAATACCATGTGCCTTTTTTATTTTTATTAATACTAATATTAGGGTTAATAATATGTTTTTTGCATGGTATTAATATAAAAAAATAAAAAAATGTTCTATTTGTTTACCATACCTCTCGTTTATTTATATTTTTATTAATTTACCATACCATTCATAAATACAAGGTGACTTATGTTGTAAATATAAAAAAATGTTTTATTTGTTTACCATACCTCTTGCTTATTTATATTTTTATTAATTTACCATACCTCTTTTACAAATATGGTATTTGGCCCATAGGATTCACTTAAATAAAACCTCTTTCTTGAGCCTTCATAAATAGAACGAGGGTTATGGACTAAATTATGGACTAAATATAAGAAGAGGTTTTATTTATTTACCATGCGTCTAGTTTATTTATATTTTTATTTATTTACCATACCTTTTGAATAAGTATAAAAAGACCTTTTATTTATTTACCATACCTCCACTTTACTTATATTTTTATTTGTTTACACCCTTGCATGTATATAAGGTGACTTATGGAGTAAATATAAAAAATGCTTTATTATTTACCATACCTCTCATTTATTTACATTTTTATTAATTATGCTTTATTTATTTACCATACCTCTCATTTTTTATATTTTTATTAATTTACCATACCTCTTTTATAAATAAGGTATTTGGGCCTTTGGCCCATAGATTCACTTAAATAAAACCTATTCTTGAAAATGGGCGAATGGATTCACTTAAATAAAACCTATTCTTGAAAATGGGCGAATGGAAGGTTGTAACTCCTAATTTCAAGGGCTAAATTTACCTTTTTTACCCTCTCCCTTAAAATAAGGTGGGCTATTTGAGGTGATTTGTAAAAATGTACTATGATACAAAATATTCGCCCACTAAAAAATTAAAACCCCTTAATTTCGCCAAGGGGCAAACATTCACCCCTAAAATCACCCCTATTCAGACCCCACTTCTTCCAGATGATATAAGGTTTGAAGGCTCACCGTGGGGATGCATTCTGACCCTCAAATTTGAAGATTGGGATTTGGCCAACAGTGATAAGTTCCCTGAATTGGCCGTAGATAAATTGTTACCATGGGTGTGGTTGCTGGGTATAAAGAGGGTTGTGATCCTCAACCTCTGATGGCTACCTCACTATCACCACGTGACTATTACGGCCTTTGTGATCCAGCAACTCCTGTTTCTTGTACATGATGGATTCTTATGGTTGGAAGAGCCGATTCTACTCATAGCTGACTTAATCCACTATATAACCCACCTACCACTAAAAGGAGATGACCCTACCAACGCCACAAGAACTAGCAGCGAGGTCGGCCTCCTTGAAACAATGAAGACATGGTACAAGCTGGCGAAAGGAAAGTGTGGATATGTCATGAGGAAGTGTCGTTCAGATAAGGTACCCACCTCTGTCATTGCACTGGCTAGGCAGTGTGCCCAAGGGGTGCAGTTTAATTGGGCATAGTTCTTATGTATAGAATTCTTTACCAACTACCGAGAAGCACAGGACAAAGGTAAGACATTTCATTATGCCTGGTTGCTTCTGTCAATATTTTTGGTAACAAGCATGCTGCCATTGGATAGCTAGTTCCCTAGCATCACAGATGACCTACCTGAGGCAGTACGGTTTATGGCGCTATGTGGAACAAGGGACGTGACAAGGGTTACTACAATTAGAGCATTTTGGACTTCCATGGTAGAACAAATATGGATCCAGATTGCTCGTTGACCGCGCATGTCTCCCACAGTCTATAATAATCTCCAAAGCATGGCCAAGTTTAAAGTCGACATGCATCATGTGTACATTTGGGCATGAAAGAACCCGGACCAATCTTGGACCAGCCTTCTATTCATCGCAATGGATGAAGCAGTCTATGGGATTTTGGCAAAATGGCCTCTCAAATGGCATGCTCCAGAAAAGGCCATCCTAGACCAATAGCTCACTTCGCAACAAGCGGTGTCCCAGAACCCACAAACTGAAGAGACTACGGTAGCACAGGAATTGGAACCAGCATAGGAGGCAGACACTCAAGCTCCCAGAGAACAGGTCAAACGGTCGTGGTGGGAGGACCCACCAAGTATCAGGGAAAAGTCCAAAGTAACAAAGGGGTTGGAGAACGACTTCATAGCAAGCTCTACATTGCCTGCTGTATTGACAGAAAAAACAACTGTGTTGGGGGAAATCCTGAATTAGTTGGAAACATTACAGGCACAATCTCTAGGCAAGGTTCACCTCACCAGCAACACAGGTATGACTGAGCCATTGATGTGTGTGCTCGCAACGAACACTGTAACATTGCCAGCCGCTGCCATTACAACACCCGACAACAAGGGTAGTTGGGAATTAGATCTGGCTACCCTACCTAGTTGCATACTTTTTTAATTACAGGATGGGCTCACTAGTGAACTCTGTGCTAGGGAAGGTCGTGCCCTCCACACTTTACGGGAGCAGAAAGCTGAGATCGAACAAGTCAATTTTCAGCACGCTGTCTGGGTTGAGCGTTATAGGAACATCGAACAATCCATCACAGAAGCATGCCGCACAATTTTGAGGGTAGCTATCCCTGAGGATCTTCCAACTCTGGCCAAGGTTCAACATATGGCCACAGAAGTCCACACAATAAAGGAAGAGGCCATAAGAGCACAAGGGGAGCTTGTCCTACAGATTGCAAAGCTTCAGCTCCAGGAATAGCAACCTCGGCCTGATGATGGACACCATCGCATGGAAATTCAAGAAGGCATGGAAACCATGTGAAGCGTGGTCCAAGAATATTCAGGACTTTTACATCAGTCTATTGACCTACTTACACCTCTCTAGGATGACCCCACCATTCAGCACGTGAAAGCTGAGGTACGCACGTTACAACAGGCCTATGATACAACTCACAAAAATGTGCAAATGGTCGTTATCATACAATGGCTAGCTAAGATGAGGGAAGCTCAGGCCCTCAAGGCCCAAATGGACGTTGCCTGGCAAAAGGAGGCAGAGCTTAAAGACCGCATTTAGCCATGGATCGATGAAGCGTTTACGGTTTCTACAATGATGGAGGGAAAGATAGCACAGATGCAGGAAGTCTGTGAATCTGAGTAGGTGAACCCATTAGACACAGATACATCAGCGACCTGAGTGGCACTAGAAAAACGGACCGTCGTAGAATTTGTTGAAGAGACACGCATGGCACAAAAATTGTTAAATGACCTTTGCTCAAAGATAGACACACCAGCTCAGTGACTCGGGACGAGTCACAATGATTGTGTTGGGGGACTGTTGGGTAGTGCAAGCCCCGCAGAACAAGTATGGGATGCGAAGCCCATAATTTTGGGTAATATTAGGATAAAAGACTCCGCAAAAAGCATGGAGCACCAACTATAGTAGGTTGAGTCAAAGGGTAGTCCGCCCAAGAATAATGTAAAGAAATAGTGATAGAGTTGGCCCGCAGAGGGATATGGGCCAAGGGAAAGTATAAATAGAGCATGGCTCTATGAGGGAAAGGTAGTTCTTTTAAAAGATGGAATGTAATGGGTTCTTAAAGGAAATAGCCTGAAAGCATCTGTAAGCCTGAGTCGAGGGAGTAGGGTAGAAGGGAGAGGCTCTGCAGTTATGTGTGTAAACCCCTGCAGCTGAGTGCACAAGGTGGATTTGGATGTATTGTTGAGGATTGGTAATAAATATAAGTTTCTTCTGAATTCTGTGTTAATTGCGACTTTACCCTTTTATGATAAATGAATTGTTATGATTTCCGCATTTGCTACGGTTGAATACATGTGAACTAGGTTAATCTTGATGTGCGAAGTAACCAAAAGTAATAAATGTTTGCTCAAAGACCGCTTTAACTAGATCAAACTAGTAATAAGTGATTCAATCTATAATAAGCACGATAAGGGTATTCCGATCTGTGCAAATTTGGTGCAACGCGAGGCTGCAGAACAGTACGCGAGCCCCAAACCATATTCAAGACACCCTCAGGGTGTGGAAACCTGGTTCCAGCACCCTCTCCTACTACCTCGGGTGAGACCTTAGTCTAAACTTTGCGGGCTGTTTCCGAAAGGGTAGGTAGCTGCGGGATTTTTTTGGCTAAATAATTCTTCTGAACCTAGGTCAAGCCTAAATAAGGCAACACAAACCAACAAAAGATTTTTCCCATGGGGAGTTTGCAAGGGGTAACAGTTGATATTGAAGGCGCGAGCGCGCAGGCGGATTTTGAAGTAATAGAGATTGTCAATGACAACAATCCCTATCCTGCATTGTTAGGAATAGACTGGGCCATCGATAGGAACAGAGTCATCAACTTGAAGAAGCGCAAAATGATATTTGAGAAAAAGTCACTACGCGTAGTAGTCCCACTGGACCCAGCTAAAGGAGCGTGCTACATTGAACCAATGCACGACGATGAAAGAGACGATGATATTGATTGTATTTACAAGATAACTGCGTGAAACCAGGATTGGGTAATTCTGACTGTAGATGGGAGGATCTCATGGGAGCGCGAAAGCTCCTGCACTTTGGATTCAGACGAAGAAGTAGAGTGATGGAAAAATCAATTGCACAAAGTGACAATGCTGAATTGTAACATGATGATTAGATCATTGCGTTGCATGAAAACAAGGCAAGAGAGCTGCCAACATATGATGGATTGATAGTGGTGGACAAATTCCTGAGAAAATTCAAAGGCGTGGTACCTGAACAACAGCCGTTTGATGCATTGAAGTGGGCACTACGCACAACACTCACACGATGGTGGGGTACACATCAAGGAAACTTTGAGGACTGGAACGGATGTAGAAGGATGATGAACCTATGGTTTGGAAGCCCTCAGCTTCAAACGAGAATTGGGCAGTAAGGACCGAGCAACTTGCATTCCCACCTGTGTCGATGGGTACAGACGTGTGTTGTGCAGCCCACTCAAGCACACCCCAAACTAAGGATCAAAAGTTAGAATAGGATGCAATAGCGGGAAAGGTGGTGTGCACCATAAAGGTTCCACGTGGAAGCATTCAATAAGGTATGTGGAGTCTTGAACAAGGTTCACCAGGCAAAAAAAATGGATTGGGACCTATGCCTGCCAACGATTTGATGGGCCTACAGGGCCATGTGCAAAAACCTGAGTGCAGAGATAATTTCAAAGTTGAGGAGCAGAGTCGAGACCATAGTTTTGGAGGAAAGGGATCTTCACACAATAGCTCCCACAGTTGGGACAGTACATGAGGACCACGACAAAGGAATTATGTAGCTACGTGAGAAAAAACATATGCAAGCCGTTCGGCGAGGGAAACTTAAACTTCGCGAACTCGAAGAAGATTGGGTACGACTGAGCCAGAAAAGCATGTTGATGGACACAAAGATCAAAAAACTAGAAAATGAAATCGTGCAAGCATGTCACATCTATAAAATAAGAATGACAAGACAAGGTATGGGAAGTCATACTATTGCATTAGAAGATTGTTGCCGAGCATTTGTGACTCTGCTACCATGGCTGTGATCGCACCTGACCAAAAAAAGTAACCATGGGAGCGCACCGCATAAGGAAGAATGCGTGGCACTAACTGGCGTGAGGGTAATTGAGGAGAGCCTGTGGACTAGGCTATAAGGTGAATTGAAGCCTCACATAGGTGGTGCAACCACTTGAATATCCGTAGGGAGCACAGTCTCAGCACTCCAAGCAGTTGAAAGAGAGCGCGAGACTATAAACGAGTCTGTGAGGGAGCTGCGTGATAAGGAGGTTGCGCGCAGGTTAGGCATGTCACAAGAGTCGCACCCACACAGAGGGGGCTGCGCCGCTTCATGGGTAAGCTGGGAGGTGACCATTGGTTTCACTGTTCATGACAAGATGTCCAATTTAAGGTAATCAGGAGCAGGTGATGGGCAATTAAGACACGAAGTCAGAACTTTATTTGGGATGATCTATTACCAATCTAGCATTAATGGGCTGAATATGGAGAGAACAGTCAAATTTGAATTCAAAAAGGCCTATAAATCACAGATGGCTATCCAACAAACAACCCTTGGTGTTTTTAGAATTCAGTTGTTTCACTATCAAGTGGGTATCGACCTTACGAATTTGGAGGCTTTGAGAGCAATTTCAGTGTTTGAGAAACTACCGAAGGATACGCAAGACCTCCTAAATATAATGATGTCGACAATTGAGGAAGTCATGTAGAGCCCTACATTGCAGGGGGGGATGCACCAGAAATTCCAAAATTTCCCTGGACGCTGAGGCCCAAAAAGGATCCACAGGTAGCAGGACCAGTTCGCATGTCTCCGCAAAATCCGCGGTTTGGTAAATTGTCTATGGAAGACAAGGGCAAGACTTTTAATCTTGAGACAAATGATGAGGAGGATGACCTCTAGGATTTAGTAGAAGAGATCGAGGTGAATGAAGAAATGCAGGAAGACATTCAGCTAGTGTGCACGGCAGTAAAACTGCCTAAGTATGCCCCTCTACGGAAGGGGAAAGAAAAATTACCCCAAGCTTTGGATGCCGCTAAGAGTGCACTCGAAACCTTGCTGCTCCCAATGGAATTTTGATTGAAGGCTCGGTCTTGGGCCGCGTGCCCATGATGAAAATTGAAGATTGGGACCTCACGAAAGGCGAAACGTTCCCACATTTATAGACTAAGAACCTCATGACACAAAGCAAGGAGAAGTTTGTTACAACACTAGAACCATAGAAATGGATGCGTGGTGTGGATAAGGCCAGGCTACTCCACCTACTATGGATTCTACATTTTCACTGCACATTGATTACGATCTTTGTCATCAGGTAGCTACTTTTCCTAGTACACGATGGGTTCCTGTGGCTGGAGGAGCCCATTCCCATCATGGTGGAGCTTATTCACAAGATTTCTTAGCTTCCCTGTAAAGGAAGGGACCCCGTGGAAATAACTGGTAAAAGTAGAGAATTGTCACTCGTAGAGGCTATGAAGAAGAAACACAAGTTGGAAAATAAGCAGAGAGGCTACATAATTAGTAGCATTCTAGCCAAAGGGGTGTGCGTAGCCACCCAGCTACTGGCCGAGAAGGTGATGAGAAAATGCCGCGGCAATGAGGTATCAACGACGTCGTCACACTAGCCAAACAATGCGTGGAGGGGGTCCAATTCAACTGGGTCGCCTTCCTCTGTGAATAATTCCTCACCAACTGGAACGAAGTCTAGGAGTAGGTCAAGACCTCCCACTACGCATGGTTGTTCTTGACCATCGTACTAGTGTCAGGGGAACTGCCAGACGATAGTGAGTTCCCTCCTCTTGAATAGGACTTAACAGAGGCGGAAAAGTACGCGTTGCTCTGGGCAATGAAGGACATCATGAGGATCCGCCAGACCAAGATCTTCTGGGTGCTCATGGAGGTAAGCATCCGGATGTGGATCAGTAAGAGGCCACGCCTATCCCCCACAGTGTATGACAGTCTATGGAACTTTGTAGACTTCAAGGTGGATATGCACAACGTGTACATTAAGGCGCATAAGGATCCAGCATAGAACTAGACCAAACTGTCGTGGCATGCCTCGGATCTCGCGACACGCGATAAGATAGTAGAACAAAAATAGAAGGATGCCACCAAGCTACTGGCTTAGCAAAAGCACAATGAGTAGTTGGCCAAGGAGGCTTTCTGCGAGACAGCGAAGGCTGCCACAGAGAAGACCAAGGGTGCCGAACAAGCAACAACAACACAAGTAATAGGGGCCACCATGACGTGGGAAGAAGGGGGCCCGGACTTGACCACGGGGCAAGGAACACAGGACACAGTGGAAGGCGCGGACCCAAGCACGACATCTACACAATTGAAATGGTTGCACGGTATGGAATGAGCAAGCCCACGGAAGAAGACCAAGGCTTCCAAACTAGACAGTGAACCTATTACACTGACAAAGGGTGATCTATACGACATCGATGATACAGTTCGCAAGGTCACCAGGGAAGTGCTCTAGGAAGCAATGACGGAGTAGCAGATTGTGTTGGGGGCCCTCAGGGCATAGCCCCAGGAACTTCAAGTGCGGCCCCCATAGGAGGGCATGGTAGTCGCCTACGGTGTCGTAGGTGCATCGACAATGGAGTGGTTGCTGCAGTCTAAAATGATTAACACTGTCGCACTATGGGAAGGAGCACTGACAACGGACAACACAGAGGACAGAGCCACGGTGAGCCAGATCAAGGGCCTTGGCCTAAATTTGGCTACCCTTCCATGAGATATATTATACCAGCTACAGGACGGAGCAACGACATAACTCCGTGCTAGGGAAGGATGCATGAAACAAATGCTTAGTGAACAATGAATCAACATTGAGCAACTTAGTCTACAACGCAATGAAGCACTGGTGTAGAATCAATAGCTAGAACAGATAGTAGAGGAAGCATGTCGCTACGCTCTAGAGTTAGAAATTGCGACAGACCTACCAGTTGGAATTCGAATTCACAGATTGGCTAGTGGATTCCACAAGGTGAAGGAGGAAGCAATGAGGATACAACGAGACCTCAACCTTCAAATTGCACAACTACGATTAAAGGTACAGTCATCCACACCCCCAAAAGTTAGGGAACAACGCGCTGACGTTATCCAAAAAGGGCTGGGGGAAATAGGATGGGAAGTGCAGACCTATATGGGTATGTTGGAAGAATCCTTCATGGTCCTCACTTCCTTACAGGAGGACCCCACCATACAGTGCCTGGAAACAAAAGCGTGGAAGCTCCAAGAAAAATATGACAGTGTGTGTGGAATGGCACAGACATTTGTCCTGACCTAGCAGTTGGTGAAGCTACAAAAGGCGAAGGCATTGAAGGAACAAGTGCATGTCGTGCGACAGAAAGAAGTAATACTTAAAGTGTGCGTCCAACCTTGGGGGTATGAGGATTTTCACATCACGACCGATATCGAACAAAATCTCACACAAATGAAGGTGATGCGTACTTCAAGATAGTTATTTTCCCCTGAAAGCAAGCATTCAACAGAAAGAGTAGAGCAAATCTAGTAGACGGTAGAACAGTGCGCTGTGGACCTTCACGTAGCATAGGCATAGTTGGAGGGGCTCCATGCCAAGATCACCACACTAGCAGAGTGACTTGGGATGAGTCACGATGAATGTGTTGGGGGCCTGTTGGGCATGGGATCCCCCACAACAGGTTTTGGGGCTTAAAGCCCAAGTTTTGGTCAAAGATGGTGTAGAACTCCGCGAAGTATGGGTGCAAAGCGCAAATTGTATAATCAAGTCATAGGGTTGTCTGCCCTAAGAATTGTAATTTAATGTAAAGATGTGTCGGCCTACCCATGGTTTGCGGACCATGGGATTGTATAAATAGAGTGAGGCTATAAGTGAAAAGATAGTTTTTAGTTGAAGGAAGTCAATAATAGATAGAATAGTGAAGGCATGCGTTAAGATTAAGAGTGAAATCTGAAGTGTACTGGGTCATAGTATTAGGAAGAGGCTTTGCAACTAAGTGCGCAGAGGCCTAGTAGAGTCTGCAACTGAGTGCGTGGATCCCTGCGACTAAGTGTGCAGGGAGAAGTCAGGTTTGTACTAGGGATTGAAAGATAATAAAGAGAAGTTTATTTTGTGCATCTGTTTTGAAATCTTTGTGTTGATATTATTCATTTCTTTTACTCTATTTATTTACTGCGCACTGATGAATACCTGTATGAATGCTTATATGTGAATTTAATCTAAGTAATAAGCTAACAAAGACTAATTAAGGAAGACTGGGGTAAATAACATGAGTTGTGTTGTGGTTAGAACTACGCAAAGATAGTATCACAGGGTGTGGGGTACCCGCAGGTGCGCGTAGCATGGTAAGTGTGAAGGTTGGACCACGTTCCAATCATCCCATATCATACATCCCCAGGGTATGGAAACCGGGTTCTAGCATCCTCCCTTACTACTTCGGGTGAGACCTCAATTTGTGCTATGTGGACTGTTGCTGAAAGGGTCAATAGTACCGAGATTTGCTTGGCTAAATCACTTCCAAACCTGGGTCAGGCCCCACTAAGCCAACAACCTTGGCATTATGTTTGTAACTTGAATCCATGAAAATGACTCCTATGTTGTAGTGACAGAAAGACAATGGTGACATTGATGCTGTTTGACCTTGCTGACAACAATGAATTCTATGGAAATTGTAGTGGTGACATTTCTCTTGATGATTGATCGAGTGACATTTCTCTTGTCACAACAATGACCTATTGTGACAGTGTATCTTTGACAATGATTACAATGATGATTATGATGTTCTCTAGTTGCAGTATGTGAGTAATTGTAGGTTGCAAGCCTATGGTAGCAATAGTAGTAAAGTGGAAGTGGACAACAATAACAACAACTAGTAGGAGCAAGAGACTAAACCAACACAAAGGCTTTCCCGGAAAGAGATAACAAAGTAGCATGCAAAGGGAGTGCATACCTAATGGAATTATTGAGTAGTAAAAAATGCTCAGGACCCTTTAAAATTTTTATAAAGGAAATTAGTGAAAAACCGACCTTGGGAACCTTCTCTCTCCTCTGTGAAAATGAGACAAGTGGCAATATTTTATTGGTCAGAGGTAATGTTATCAACCACCTAATGGGAGCATGACACATGGCAAACAAATTTCGTGATTTTGGGCACACGAAGGGCCCAATTCCAATTGATACATGGACTAATTAGAGTAAGCACATGGCGTAGGTGATGTCATCCCAATAGGCAGAGATTGGAAGGTTAAAGAGTAGAACTAACGGGGCATGTGTCAAAACTGACTAAACCCGAGAGAAATTTCCATTGGTTCTTGAGATGATAGGAGGACCTTGCAGGAAAACTAAGTCTGTAAGGCCCAACCTAAAATATTGAAAAGGTTGGATGCAAAAAGCATCGGGGCTTGGGAGATATGATCTAAGCGCCGACACAAGGCTTTGTGTAAGAGACAAGACTAGGAGTGTGAAGCGATTAACAAAGAAAATAAGCCCATGAAAGCCTTAAAGTAGTTAAGCACCTCAAAGGCTAATTCAAAGGTCACAACACATGGTCCAATGGAAGAAAATAGGTAAATGTGCCAAGCAAAAGGAGCTAAGGGAAAATTTGACGGAATTGGAAACATTTGTATTGAAATTTAAAAAGCATCGAGAAGTTTATTTGGAAATGATGGTTAATTTGTAAAATTACTTTCGCCTATATTAAAAGGCATGAGCCATAACCAAAGACCATGGATGAATGAATCTGCATCTATTTTGCAACAAATTGGGCTAGCAACGAAACTAGTCGACACCTTTTTAAAAGGTGACAATTTAGTGGCACATATGGCAGTTAAGCCAAAGTTAACTACAACCAAAATAAAAAAATCCTTGTTAAAATCTGTTAATACCAAAATGCTAAAAATAAGCATAATTACTCAATTTAACTTGCATAAAAGGATGGTTGAGGTCTAAGCACTTGGTGAACACATTAAGTGTACTTAAATAAATAAGACAAAGTTAAAAAAATAATTATTCATGCAGCAATACAAGAAAAGTAAAGAGGTCAAAAATATCAAGCCAAAATTCTTTATAAGCAGGCTTGAGTAAGTACATTAGAAAACAAAGTTCTCATGAGTGAGTTCAGCTAAATATGTTGGTGTCCTTAGTAATCAGAGAACGTTGAAGGTATTGGTGATTAAGAGGAAATTGTTTTATTTTGAAGGAAAAGTTAGAATTCACGGTTCTAGAATGAAAATGGACGAAAGATGAATCAGTGAGTGTCAAACAAGTTGTAGCTTACAAATCAAGGGTTGGTTCTCCTTCCAATGGGTGTTGGAAAATATTTGGGGTTGTAGCTCCTTTTAGTTGTAGCTTCTTGTTGGTTGCAGCCAGAGAATTGTAACAACAAGTTGTAGCTTGCCTCGTGAATAAATTGAAGAGAAGTTTTGAATATTTTTTTGTTCTTTGTGTGTCCCATTGTGATTGCTGATGTTGTTTCTTTCCATGCTTATCTCAATTAATTACTGAAGTACTTAATGGTGTCCTAGTGTTTTAACATAAGTGAAAGAAAGTTTTAACTTGGTAAAAATTATACAATACTGATTCACCGCCCCTCTAAGTATCATCTTGGTTTCCAAAAATTGGTATCAGAGCAATTTAATTTAGATTAGTTTAATAACTGGAAGAAATTTCAAGCACCATAGTGAACCAGGAAGGAGGATTTACCAACAGGGCACCGATGTTCAATGGAAAAAAAATTCGTGTTTTGGAAAGTAAGGATGAAGACCTACATTCAATCACTTGGAATGGATGTGTGGGATGATATGGAAGAAGAATATCATAAGCCTCCAATAGTGATCACCAAATATCAAAAGATGGAGTTGACATGCAATGATAAAGCAATGAATTCCATGCTTGCTGGTCTATCTGAATCCGAACTTTTCAAAGTAATGGATTGTACATCTACCAAAGCCATTTGGGACAAGATGAGAAACTACTAAGAAGGAAACAACAAGGTAAATAAATCTAAACTTCAAGGTTATAGGATGAAATTTGAGTCTTTAAGTATGTATGAGGATGAAGATATTGGAGAGTTTAAGTATAGGGGGTTTACGCAATGCATTATATTAGATATCATTTTTTGGGATTCAACTGCGTTAAGTAAGTCATTCACGTATGACCATTTCCATGAGAGGTAGTCGAAAGTGACTAATTTCTCATGATTTGAATAGTTCACTTAGCACTCATTGCATCGGGTGATGCTCACTGGGGTGAAGAAGTGGGATTGAAACTGGTGAAATAAATCACATAGCGTCAATCATCACTTCCAGGGCTTGCACCCGGTAACCAAGACTTCCCAGGAGGTCACCCATCCCAGATCGCCTCTAGCTCAAGTGCGCTTAACTGTGGAGTTTTCCCCACAATCAAGCCCACTTAGCTTGCTACCCCATTTGCAAAACCTTAGCAAGTATTGTGCCTCATGAACCATTCAAGTAGAGATCCCTTGACTCTATTTAAGTATAGGGGGTTTACGCAGTGCATTATATTAGATATCATTTTTTGGGATTCAACTGCGTTAAGTAAGTCATTCATGTATGACCATTTCCATGACAGGTAGTCATACCTGAATGACTTACTTAACGCAGTTGAATCCCAAAAAATGGTCATACGTGAATGACTTACTTAACGCAGTTGAATCCCAAAAAATGATATCTAATATATTGGAGAGTATTTTTTAAGAGTTTATGAAGTTGTGAACACCATAAAAGGGCTTGATGAGAATCTAGATGAAGCTACAGTAGTTCAAAAGGTGTTACGATATCTTCCTGAAAGCTTTAATTATAAGGTTTCATCCATTGAAGAAATGATGAATATGAACTCTCTCACTCTAGATCAATTACTTGGAATACTCACTGCCTATGAAATGAAGATTTATAAAGGCAAGTTTGCAGCCAAAGAATCACCCTTCAAAGTAGAAAAGAAGTGCAAAGGAGAGCATGAAGACTCCTATTTTGAAACAGATGAAGAAGAAGCCAACTTTGTGAGAAAGCTCAAGTGAGGATCAAGAAAGTATAATAGTAAGCTACCCTTTAAGTGTTTTAATTATGGAAAATTTGGTCACTATGCATCAAAGTGTCCTAAAAATAAGAAGAAATATTATGAATCTAAAGAAAGATTTAAGAAATCTCAAAAGGACAAAAAGAAGGCTAAGAACAAGGGTTTTTATGTTCAAGAAGAGAGCTCCTCAGAAAGTGAACCTAGCCAATCCTCAGATGAGGACAGAGATGATGGGAGCCCTAAAGAATTTATCCTAATTTCCATAGAAAATATGCAAGTTGAGGCTATTAATTCTGATGATCAAGAGGGAGAAGAGATCTTGAAGGAAAACTAGTAAGCGCACTTGAGTAAGTAGAGAAGCTAAGAAGAAAAACAAAGCCTAGAAGGAGTATTTGATATAAGAAAAAATTGAAGCTGTTGAGCCATTTCTTTTGCAAAGAGAAAAAGGTAAGATTATTCAGGATTCTTTGAACCAATAGCTAAATAAAAAGGTTCAAGCGTGTGAAAGGCTGGAAGGAGAAATTGTGCTGCTAAAGAAGGAGTTGGAGAAGGCTAAAACACAACTAAGTTTTAATTAGAAATTCGGTAAATGGACTGACAATATGAATGAGATATTGGAAGCACAAAGCCTCTCATCAGATCAAATTGGTTGAGGCTTTGAACCTGAGTACTGAGCAATAGTAGAGCTAAAAGGAAAGAAGGAAATTACCTTTGTTCTAACAGCAAAACAAGGGCCTGCGCAGTCGCAAAAGGAGATTATGCAACCAAAAAACCAGATCAATAAATATCAACAACAACAAAAGAAAAATGCTAGCCAAGAAAATAAAATTTCTCAGAATTCAACCGAACATAGAAGGTATCCTTCCAAATATAATGATATCTTCCAAGGGTATTGTTTCACATGTACAAAATACGGCCACAAAGGAGCAAATTGCAGAGTTAATATTTCCTACAAGAAACTAAGATCTAGAAGAAGATTTTAGAAGAGAAAAAGTAGACACAAGTATAGTAATTATTTTTCTCCTTTAAACTATCCGGTGCAATGTTTTAAATGTCAAAATTTTGGGCATATAACAATCAATTGTAGACTTAAGGAGAAGAAGACATAACAAATTATTGATAAAATTGAATAGAAGCTCAAAGTCTAGAAAGAAAAGGAGAAATCAAAGTAATGTGATATTTTTTTCTATGATCAGAATGAAGGGAAACAATGGTATGTGGACAATGGTTGTTCTAGGCACATTTTAGGTGAAAAAGTAAGTTTTTGACAAGGAAACCAATTGACAAAGATAATGTGACTTTTGGTAACAACGCCCTAGGAAAAATTATTTCAAAAGGAGTGGTTAGTCTATTGAAAGGAAAAGGTAAATCCAAGCCAAGAATGTTCTATTCGTTGATGGGATGAAGCATAACTTGCTTAATGTGTCACAAGTTTGTGATTAAGGCTGTAATGTGAGTTTTAAAGCAAAAAATTGTCAAATAAATTCTACAGGCACATGTGAGATAGTTGCTGAAGTTGTGAGAATAGATAATAATGTCTATGTTCTCAAAGAGAAGATTGATAAGTTCTACTTATCATAGATTGATGAAAGATGGTTGTGGAATAGGAGACTTGGACATCTGAACTTTGATCAAACAACAAAGCTGAGCAAGAAGAATCTTGTTAAGGATTTACCCACGCTTTCAAAAATAGATAATACTATTTGCAAATCATACTAATTGGGCAAGAAAATTTGTGCTCCATTCAAGAAGAAGGAGAACCCATCTTCAAAGCCATTGCAACTGGTGCACATGGATTTGTGTAGGCCATCCAGAATGCAGTCACCCATAGGAAAATTGTATTTTATGCTAATAATTGATGATTTTAGTAGGATGATGTGGGTTACCTTCCTTAGAGAGAAATTTGGAGATTTTGATAAATTTAAAAATTTCAAGGCTATAACTAAGAATTAAACTAATTACAAAATTAAAAGCATAAGGTCTAAAAATGGAGTTGAGTTCACTTCAAAAGAATTTGACTATTTTTTAAAGAAGAATGACATCAAAAGGCATTTCACAATAACATAGACTCCACAACAAAATGGTGTAGTAGAAAGATAAAATAGATCGATGCAGAAACTAGCAAGAGGCATGATGGATGGAAGTAATGTACAATAGATATTTTTGGTAGAAACTATTCATACAACAATGGTTATCCTCAACAAAACTCATTTTAGGCAAAACAATGAAAAAATCCCTATGAGCTGTGGCATGGCATACCTGCAACAATTAAGCACTTTAGAGTTTTTGGTAGTAGATGTTATATCAAGTGAAATGATGAGAAGTTGGGAAATTTCAATGCAAGATCATATGAAGGGATTTTTCTGGGATATTAATACAAAAAAAAAGGATATAGATGCTATAACAAGAACTCCAAGAGGATCATTGATTGCATTTATGTCAAGGTGGATGAATATGTTGAACAAAAACAACCAGTGAAAAACAACGTTGATGAGCCAGTCAACATTGGAGGAGTTTGTTGAGTCACCTGCAGAAGAAGAAGATGAAGAGTCCTCCAATACTCAAGCCACATATCCCTCAAGGTATGTATAAAACACCACCTAGATGATTAGGTTGTTTGAGAATTAAATTTTGGTGTGTAAACAAGAATAAAGTTGTTTAATCCCCCTACACATGAACATGTTTCCCTGATGTCCATGGAGGAACCAAAGGATGTTGTACAAACTAGCCAAGACCAGCGCTGGTTAAAAGCAATGCATGAATAATTGTACCAAATAGAGAAAAATCATACTTGGGAACTTGTTCCAAGACCTGCAAATAAGAATATCATTCGCACAAAGTGGGTGTTCAGGAATAAATTCAATGATCTTCGAGAAGTGGTATGAAACAAAGCTAGATTGGTATGAAAAGGCTATGCTCAAATACAAGGGTTGGACTTTAATGGAAATTTTGTTCCTGTTTCTAGATTAGAAGCAATAATAATTATTTTGGAATTTTCTCACTTTAAGAAATTCAAAATCTATCAAATGGATGTCAAATCTGCTTTTCTCAATGGAGACCTATAGGAGGAAGTGCACATAGAGTATCTAGAATGTTTTCTGCTGACATAGAAACAAAATTATGTTTGTAGACTCAATAAGTCCTTGTATGGTCTTAAGAAAGCCCCTAGAGCTTGGTATTCTAAGCTAGGAAAGCACCTGTTTAAGCATGGATTCAAAAGAGGTGAAACTGAAAACAACTTACATCTTAAAGCAAAGGATAACAAACTTATAGTTGTGGTTGTATATGTTGATGGTATCATTTTTTTCAGTGATTTATATTTTCTAACCAGTCAATTTGCATCTAATATTAAGGTTTAGTTTGAGATATCCATGCTTGGAGAGCTATCATATTTTATTAGATTGCAGATTATGCATACCCCTAAAGGAAATTTTATCTCTCTAAGAAAGTATATAAAATAAGTGTTGAATAAATTTGGCATGGAAGAGTATTATTTAGTGAGCACTCCAATGGTGATAGGTTGCAAACTTAGCAAGATGGATGAATCTCTAGTGGTGGGCTAGACCTTATATAGCTATATCATTAGTAACCTCTTATATTTGAAAACTTCAAGACTAGGCATCATGCAGGCTGTTGGTATAGTTGGAATATTCCAAGAAGCCCCAAGATAAAGCCATCTACCAGTAGCTAAGAGGATTCTTAGATATCTCAAAGAAATAATGGATTATGGACTGTAGTACTCCAGAGGTAAATATTTTTCATTAACTATTTATACTGATACTGATTGGGAAGGTGATGTAGATGATTAAAAGAGCACCAATGGTGGCACTTTCTATCTAGGTCAATGTCTAGTTTCATGGTTGAGAAAGAAGCGACATATATTTCCTTATCTATAGATGAAGCAAAGTATATTGCATCATCTTCTTGTTTCACTCAACTATTATGGATGAAGAAGAATTTGCAGGATGTGCAAGTGTTCTATGATCAATCTATTCCCATTATTTTTGACAACACGAGTACAATAAGCATGTCAAAGATTCCATTTTTCACTCCAAGACAAAGCATATTCTAATCAAGTATCATTTCTTGAGAGGGAAAGTTGCTGATCAAATTGTGAAGTTGGAGTATGCCACTACAAAAGAGCAATTTGCTGATATTTTCACCAAGCCACTTCCTAGGGAACAATTTGAGTATTTGAGGCAAATATTGGGATTTGTTCCTCTTGCCTCCCTCCACTAGATCTTCCTTCAAGAGGAAGAAAATAAATTGGCGTAATTCTAACTTATCAATATGAATCTTCCAGGTCCATAGGATCAACATGAAAAAGAAATATTGTTGACATGGGAAGCATGTTGGTGTCTTTGCCATTGATGTCAAAGGGGGAGAGATACATGGTCATAAAACAAAATATGGAAAAGGAGAGGTACTTGGTGAAGGATACGTGTTAGTGATCCAAAAAAAATAAGAAAAACAATAGCACCACAACAACAGAAAGAACTAAGGATAAGAGAAGTGCATCTCAAGGGGAGAAACACTCAAAGGAGACAATTAACGTTGATATGTTTTGATAAGAATGTTTTTTATTTTTATTTTGGTGTTGCCATTAATGCCAAAGGGGGATATTGTTGGAAATATGTTGTCATTGATATCAAATCATGGAAAAGGTATCAAAGGATGCCTTAGAATATCATATTCTAGGAATAATAAGAAGGATGAATAACATCATGGATGAGAATGGTGCAAATACTTTGGAGCCCTTTCTATTGCAACTGATCATGTTAGATGTAGTTGGAAACCACCTAACTAGGAATAGATCTAAAAAATATTTCCAACGATATGTGGAACTCTGAAATCAAACTCTCATATTGAGATATAGATCCAATCAAAGTTGCATGACCCAAGTCAATTTTTAGCATAGATAAAATGGATAAGAGACCCTTTTAGCACATAGACAAGGTTGGTAGAGCAACCAAAATTAATGACAAAGTTAGCAGAGTGGATGTAGAGAGCACCAGGCTGACTTGGAGTG
Organism: Pinus taeda; assembly: GCA_000404065.3. NCBI lineage: Eukaryota > Viridiplantae > Streptophyta > Pinopsida > Pinales > Pinaceae > Pinus > Pinus taeda. Next base: position 154,439 of record APFE031046873.1, on the reverse strand, counting down.
CCAAAAAAGTAGTGGAGAGGCTTCCCATTGGCCATAGGTGGATCCCACACTACATCCTGGCCTGGTGGGGGAAGCCCAACGGATATACCACGACAATTGCTATCAAGTGCTCAAACACAATGAGTGGGATGGTGCCATCTTAATAGAGGCATCTCGATGGATTTACCTCGAAGGTTTGCAAAGGGCACACAAATTTAAAGCACCATAATGGAAAGGAGTTAAGTAGGTTTAGTGGCCTAACAACGATGCAGTTATTAGCTCAGACTTAAGGATGAGGCCCCCACATTGACAATGAAGCCTACAAGGTCCTAGACTAACACAAAGGCTTGCTCAGAAAGAGATAACAAAGAAATGTGAAATGGGAGCACCAACCTGACATAAGGATTGAGTAGTACAAAGAAAAATGGTTGGGACCCTTTAAATTTTTCATAAAGGAAATTAGTGGAAAGCCAACCTCGAGACCCTTTTCTCTCCTCTCTGAGAGTAGGACTCGTGGAAAAATTTTATTGTTTAGAGGTGATGTCAACAACCACCCAAAGGGAGCATGACACATGGCAAGAATATTTGGTGTTTTTGGCATCCGAAGGGCCCATTTACGATTGACACATGGACCAATTAGAGGTTGACATGTGGCACAAGTGACATCATCATAACATCATCCCACTGGTAAGATCCCAGAACATTAAATACCAGCACATAAGGGAAGCATTGGGAAAGGGACATCGAGATAACAAGGTTTGTGTTAGAACTAACAAAGCCCAAGAGAAATTTATATTGGATCTTGAGGCACCAAGAGGACCTTGTAGTACAACTAAGCCCACAAGACCCAACTTGAAAGATTAAGAGGTGGCATGTGGAAAGTGCTGAGGGCTGGGAACTATGAGCTAAGCATTGACACAAGGTTTTGTGAAGGGAATGAGGCTAGGGAAATGAAGCGATTAGCACATAAAATAAACCTACGAAGGCCTTAAATTAGTTAATAATCTCAAAGGCTAAACTAGAGGTCGCAATGCATGGTTTGATGATGGAAAAATAGGTAAATACGCCAAGCAAAAGGAGCTAAGGGAAAATTCGGTAGAATTGGAAGCATTTGTATTAAAATTGAAAAAGGACCGAGAAGTTTATTTGACAACGATGGTTTATTTGTTAAAAGGCCTTTGGGCCTATATTTAAAGGCTTCGGTTCATAACCAAAGGCCTTGGATGAGTGAGTCAAAAACTATTTTGGGAGCACGTAGGGCTAATAGTGAAATGATTCAAACACTTTTTAAAAAGTGATAGTTTATTGGCACATATGGTAGTTAAGCCAAAGTTAATTACGGCCAAATAGAAAAGCCCCGCAAAAACCTGTTAATAGACCATAATGCCAAAAATACTCAGTTTAACTTTTAGAAAAGGATGTTTAATATCTAAGCACTTGGTGAAAACCTTATGTGGACTGAAATAAATAGGACAAAGGAAACAAATAAGGATTCATGCAAAAATACAAGAAAAGAAAAGAGGCTAAAAATATCAAGCCAAAATTCTTTATAAGTAGGCTTGAGTAAACAGATTATAAAATAGAGTTCTCATGAGTAGGTTGAGGTAAAGATGCTGATGTTCTTAGTAATCAAAGATTATTGAAGGTATTGGTGGTTAAGAGGATGTTTTCATAGTTTCCAACAAGAGGGAACTTAAAGAAGAAAAAAGTACTGGGGATATCTTAAGAATTCAAATGAAGAATAAGGAAGAGGATTTCATAAATCATGAAGATGAAATTATCATCTTGAGAGAAAAAGTGGACAATAGAAACCAATAATTAAGGAGCTCATATGTCTTGGATGACATTATCAATTTCTGAAGATCACCACATATTAAGACATGTCTTGGATATGTATGCAAGTCCTCGTGCTACAAGGATGAAGATGTCAAAGAAGAAAAGATGTCACATGATGAAGATGAAAGGAAGCCTCATGAAGATAAGACTCACTCCAAAGATGAAGAGAAGACACTTGTCAAAGAAGAAAAGAAGCCTCATGCAAAAAATGAAGAGAAGCCTAAAGCTAAAGTTTTGCACAGGTCAACCAACAATGGAATCTAGAAGAAAAATGCCTCAAGAAATCGAGACGATGCACCCAAGACACCAAATCATAGAAGAATATTCATAAATGGAGAGAAACAAAGTCTTAGATATTCCTAAGGGCGAGACATATTTAGGAGATCATCACCTTATACTCCTAGGTATCTAGGAACATTTCATGGTTATTGTTATGCATATTCTAACTATCGGCATAGAGTTGTAGATTGCAATGGATATAGAAGGATTTTTGATAAAGGGTTTTATCAAAGTCCTAGATGCAGTTCTATTGGAAGACAAGAACTAATCCCATATACCTATGACAACATAAGCTACAACACATTTTCTCCATTATTTAGACCAGATTTTGAGTGCTACCTATGTCACAAATTTGGCCATTTTGCACAAGCTTGTAGAATCAATTTGAGGTGGACTTCACAGAACCAAGAAGGAAGGACTTGCACCATGTAGGAAGACAAGACCACCAGGATCTGGAAAAGGAAACATGTTTCACAATGAATTCTCACACAATTGGTAGATGCACATTATCAGGGGGAGCTTGTATAACAAGTGAATTGTTGTAGCAGGAAAGAACATTATTAGGGGAGCCCATAGAGATTATGAAATATGTAATAATATTGTCAGGCAGATCCATATCATAAGGAGATATCGTAAAAAACATATCAACTACCCTTTTCCATTTATGTCAATGGGGAAGAGAATATAAAAAAGGAACATAGAGAATAAGCATGAAGTCAAGGGGATATTATGCAACATGCCAAGATATGATCAATGTGTTGACATCAATGGAAAAGGCGAAGATTGTTGAGTATGTTTTCCTTGATGTCAAAGCGATTATAGCAGGTGGTCATGGATGTGATGATGCCCACATAATGATATAGGTGATGATGATGATGAAAATGATGATAATGTAGATTGATGATGCCACATGATGATTCAACTTGATGAAACCCTAGCTCTGGGGTTTGGCTTCCCTGGATGATGGACATACCCTTCACTTGTTAGAGAATTTGATGATGTAGATCACTGAGTTAATTTTGGATACCCTCACGATTGGATTCTCCAAAACAAAATCAATGATATGAATTTTCAAATTCTCCAACAAGTGTGAGTTATGTCCATCATCGAGGGAAACCAAACCCTAGAGCTAGGGTTTCATCAAGCAGCATCATCTTGTGGGCATCATCATCAGCTGCATCATCTTGTGGGCATCATCATCACCTGCATCATCATCATCAACTATATCATTATGTGGGAATCATCACATCAATAACCTCCAACTATGCTCACTTTGACATCAATGACAACATACTCAACAATATCCTCCTTTGCCATTGATGTCAACACACCGATATTCTCCTAACATGTCGCATCATCTCCCCTTGAATTCATGCTTCTTCTCTTCATTTCTTTCTGAGATTCTAGTCAATAACTTATACATAACATTGAACCCTTGACAATAAGACTTTTTTCAGTTCTTATCAAAGACAAACAAACTCTAACATAATCTCTACTATGTAACCAAAGCAAACAATCCTTAGAAACAATATTCCCAATGTCATTTGATGCTAATAATATATTCTTTTCTTGTAATGATCAACATTCATCAGTACTCTATACCACATATTTATCTAGTTATGATGATAATTCACTTATCAATCAAGGTTCTCTATCTCATGGAATTCTATGCTCAAATACTATCATTATCACTCTGTTATAGTTGCTCAAGCTATTTTAATATGCATCAAATTGGTGTCTCTATTATGGGTATACATCACAAATCTATTTTTTGCATTCAAAAATGTTTCAAAATCTATAATAGATTTACATAGTAACTTGACCACTGCATATATTACCAAATCTAATGTATTCCTCATCAGTCTACGAAGCCCGTGTTGACAATTAATGATAGGGATTTAACTCACAATTAAATAACCCAATAGTAACATAGGTTAGGAATGTGAATATTTTTTTTTCACTAAAGAAAAATAACCTAGGTATTTTAAGTGAATTAATCATAATGGAGGTGAATTATCATGAATAACTTCATAGATAAAAGTTAGTTTAACAACGAGGAAGCAAAAATAATTTTGTGATATGTGAAAGGTATTGAATAAGTTGTTATAATAGAATGTAATGGATTGCATAGTGTGCTAATGATGCTTAAGTGAATAAGTGTGATGCACCTAATTTCATGAAAAAATAAAGATACAATCCCAAATAGATAATATGATCAATATGCCATAGTTTGTCTTAAACTTATATAGTTGACAATTCCATAAGTTCTTTTGAAAATGGAAGTGCTCTCAATAGTAAAATCTAATAGAATGGGTTCAAATTCTTATGAAAATCAATATGTAATGGGTTTCATTCTAGTATACACACAAAAATTCAACGTGTGCTTGTGATAATGGAAGTGCTTCTGATTTAGATTTAAATAGGAACACAACAAATTACAAAGATAACCATACATACAGAGATACAACATAAATAATATTTCATTTCATTAATATAAAATACTGAAATATGCTTACAAATAGAAATGGAAATAAACTAACACGGCCAATGGTAGCTTATCTTTGAGGAGAGATGTGGTGGTTACATGCCTCTAAATTGTCTTACAATGAGGCTTGAAGGACTATTTATTGTTGAGAAACAATGAAAAACCCTAAACATCCAAAACCCTAACCCTAGGAGATGAAGTGCCAAACTATGGGCCCCGTTTTGGGTAAATTGATACATCAACTTCCTGGGGTTGTAACTTTGGTATACGATCTCCGTTTGACACGCACAATACATCGTGATGCACCCGATGTTGATCATGTCGTTGCTTGTACTTGGAATTTGATTTCTCCAAAATGTCATGGACCTATTGGCAGATATGTTGGATGTGCTCAATGAAGTTGTTTTCCTTATCTGTTTTGGACTGGACATGAGTTGAATCTGCCTGAGTAGCTGTAAATGGCATGGCCACATCAATGGGACATAGTGGTTGGAATCCCAAGCCCACCTAAAAAGAGTTGTGGCCAATCGAGTTGTGGAGAGACCGGTTATACCTATGTCAAATATAGGGGAGGCTCTCATCACATGTGCATGGATGCTTTGAGTTGTACATGTGAAAAATGTGTACGATCATCCTGTTGACTACCTCTATCTGGACATCAGTTTGGGGATGGAATGTTGTGGACTTAGTAAGTTTGGTGTCCATCATCGACCAGAGACTGGACCAAAATGTATAGAGGAACATGTTGTCCCGATCTAAGATGATAGACTGTGGGATCCAAAAGTGTACCCACACTCATTCAAAGAAGAGTTTAACAGTGGCTTCTGTTGTGATATTCTTCTTGCAGGCCGCCATAATGGCCATCTTTGAGACCCTGTCAATGACAACAAAAACACAGTCATTTCCATGCTTATTAGAAGGAAGGCCTGACATGTAATCCATGGAGATGGATTCCCAAGGTCAACTAGGGGTAGGAAGCGAAGTATAGAGGCCTTGCTTCTTGATGGTTGGTTTGGAAATGATGCAGGCAGTGCAGACTCTGATGTACTTTCCGAAATCTTGTCGAAGATTCGGCCAATAGAAATAATTTTGTAGTGCTACCACTATTTTCTCAACCTCGAAATTCCCAGCAACCCAACTGTAGTGTGCTTCCTAAATCATCTTGGCACACTCGCTTGAAGGAACACAAAGGTGACCCAGGTGCCATAACAGGGCATCCTAGAGGTGAAAATATGGAACATGCTGATGCTCCAAGAGTGTCTAGTATGTGTGGCCGAATTCAGGGTCACTTTTGTAGAGAAGTGGCCAAACATAAGTCTCGTTCCCACAAGAGATGAGCACAGTGGTTAACGCCATGATCGGTGGTCGACTGAGGCAATCTGCAACATTATTGGTGCTACCCTTCTTATACTTGATATTCAAATGGCATTGTTGTAGATATGTGGACCACTTCTGATGGTGATCATTCTGTAACTTTCTTTGTGTCTGTATGAACTGCAAGGGCCGGTGGTCTGTGTGGATGACCATTTCCTTCCCCAAAATGTAATGCTTCCATTGTTGGCAAGCCTGCATAATGGAATACATCTCTTCGTCATAAGTGGGATACTTCTATACTGTGTCTGAAAGTGTCTCATTGTGATATGCCACTGGATACCCGTGTTGAGTAAGGACTACCCCAATAGCATAGTCAGAGGCATCTGTCTCAATCTCAAATGGTTGTTGCAAGTCTGGTAATGTGAGCATTGGTGATGAGCAGAGGTGATGTTTCAACTTTGTGAATGCCTTCTATTGAGATTCAGACCAAAAGAATTTTTCTTTTGCTCCTCCGTTGGTGACTTGACTCAAGGGCCAAGTGATATGAGAAAATACCAACATGAATTTGTGGTAGAAGTTGGCAAGACCCAGAAAGCTGCGGAGCTCTGTTAGAGTGGTTAGAGATAGCCAATCCTGAATGACTTGGATCTTGGCTGGATCCACATGCACCCCCTGTTCATCGATAATGTATCTCAGATAATGAACTTGGGTCATGCCAAAAGTGTATTTCTCCAAATTGGCACATAACTTGTTTTGCCACCGTGTTTAGAGACCCTGTCAGATGTGGTGGAGGTGCTCTTCCCAACTCTAGCTGAAGATCCAGATGTCATCCAAGTATACCACTACAAATGAGCTGGTTAATGGCCACAAGATCTCATCCATTAGCCTCATAAAGGTTGCAGGAGCATTCATTGTTCAAAATGCAACAAGATGATGGAGCTTAGTGAAAAGAAGTCACCTTCACTAAGTGGGCCCCCAAGCTATTTTTGGTGCAAAGTTTATTTTTAGACTATGTCTATTTTTAGACATATGGATCATTGTCTATGAGTTGCAGGATGCTATTTATGGATGATTGGTCATGTTGGTAAAAATAGATGGACCTCTATTTTTAGACATATGGGCAGAGTCTATTTTTAGACTGCCAGTCAAAAATTAGAACAGTCGAATATTATTAGCTCTTAATAATATTTGGACTATAAACATTATCTTATCCTCTTGCAGCACTTCAGTTCGAGCTACGGATGTGGCACATGCAACTACTAGAAGGAAATACGCTTTTCCTATGGTTTAGTTGAGATATTGCATGATGGACTTCAGTTAGAACTCAAGTAATTAAGTTTGGTGGAGTTGATTGAGGAGTTGATGGAGTTGTGTTCAATTTGACTTAGTTGAACTAGTTGTATTTTGTCTAACTGACAAATACACTAGTGATGAGTGGCTTTAATTAATTATTAATTAATTCACTAATTATTAACTCATAAATCAACTAAATAATACATCAATTAACTCAGTGCATGGATAGTTCAGTGGAGACAAGTGTTAGAGGTGGGTGAAAGGGTGAGACTACTATCAGTTGTGACTATAGTTGTGCATGAGATTTTCACAATCATTGATTGATATTGCCAATGATGATTTCACAGTACAAGCCAAGGGAATTCGAACTTGGATCTGATCTATTCTCAACTTGGATTGCACAGTAGAGGCAGGCAAACAGTGGAGGATATTTGAACCCATGGCTTGTTCAGATCTGAGCTAGTTTGTGTGTAGCATGTGGAGATAGTACTGAGTATTTGTGAGGAGTATTGTACTATGTATTGTTACATGTTCTCTATCATTATAATATACAGATAGTTGGGGGTTTTCAGCTGTATGTTTTCCCATTACATACTGTGTTGATATGTGTGATTGATGTTTCAATGTGCGCATGCGATTGTTTTAATTCCGCAAATTGATGATCAATGGTAGAGGAGGTTATGTATTATGCATGCATTCCGCAAATAGTGTATAATCAGGATAATCTCTGTGAATAAGTGTTATATTATTCATATTTCTACATGGTATTAGAGCGAAGTTGATCATCAGATCTATTATTCAGAAAGTGATTACATTTTATTTCTTCAGGCAGAGTCTGTAATCAGGCCAGGTAGCCTTTGGATTCATCCTTCTTTTGGAAGTTGAGGTATCTGGTAAATTCCCATATAGTCAATCTCTGTACGAGAAGTAATTTCTTCTCACAAATTTTAGATCAGAAGAGGTTGATTTTTGAGCTGGTGGAATTTGAATTTGTAGCATTGTTTTCTTGGTGTCGAGTTTGAAATGTTTTTCAACGGATTGCGATTGGATTATGCCCTTGAAGGAAACTCAAATTATATTGCATGGAAAGACAGGATGGAGGCGGTGTTAGATGACAATGGGTTGAAGGAGTTCATAGATGCTGAAGTCTCAAAGCCTACTGATGCTGCTTAAGTTGAGGCTTGGCAAAAGAAGACAGCAAAGTGTCAAAGGATTCTATTGGAGGGCGTGAAGGATCACATTGTATCTAGCCTACATGGAAAGGCTTCTCCATACTTGATGTGGAAAGCGTTGACAGATTTATTCCAAAGCAAGAGCGACCAAAGGAAGTTGGCGCTCAAGGATAAACTCAGAAACATTAAGTGTGAGAAAGGAGATAGTATGCCCAAGTATCTCATGATGTTCACCCAATGCCGGGATGAGCTAGGAAGTGTGGGGGTGATTGTCGATGATGAGGACTTGGTGAGCTTGGCTCTCCTTGGTCTTCCAAAGAGTTGGCATCCCTATCAGGACTCTATCAATGGTCAAGAGAAATTGCTAGGATGGGAGAGACTTTGGTCTAATCTTGTGCAAGAGGAGATCAGGTGGAATACCAGGGACGAATCTTCATCAAAGGCATCTGATGAAGAAAATTGTGCTTTGGCTGCTAAAGAAAAGAAGGGGAAGAACAAGAAAGCTTCTCATTCCGGTGCGAAAGGCAAGAAGCAGGACATGTCCAAAGTGAAGTACTTTCACTGTCACCAGCACAGACATTATGCCACAAATTGTCCGCAGAAGAAGAAAGATAAGAAAGCTGCTGGATCTACAGTGGGAGAGGCCTTAGCCTCGCAGTTTGAGCTGGATTTTTCACTGATCACATGCTTGGTATCAAGTGTGATGGGATTGGGGTGGTTCTTGGATAGTGGTGCCTCTTTTCACATGACAGGAGATTGAGGTTTGTTTTCTGATCTAGATGAGAAAGATCTTGGAGTACACATCGAGATGGGCGATGATGGTAGATACAATGCGACCGGTATCGGTACCATTTCCTCTGAGAGGGAGTTTGGTAAACCCTGGAAGTGATGCATGTTCCAGGATTGAAGAAGAATCTTATCTTTGTGGTGATGTTAGAATACAAGGGGTATGTTGTTGTCTTCAGCAAGGGAAAGGCTTTCCTGTGCAGTAAGACAATTGGAGAAACCCGGAAGATAGGGGTTCGAGTCAAGAACCTTTATCAATTGCATGTAGATGGCTGCGCAGCAATGGCATGCAAGGTAGAAGGAGTGGTGAGCCGAGATGATGGCGAGCTGTAGCACTAGAGATTGGGCCACCTTCACCATGGAGGTTTGAAGATACAACAACAGATTTCTACTGGGCTTCCTAAAGGCACTCTTGTACAGTCAGATCAGTGCAAGGGGTGTACTTTGGGAAAATTTGTGAAAGCCACCTTTCATGAGAAGGATAGTCATGCCACGACGATCCTTGAGAGAATTCACACAGACGTGTGTGGACCTTTCTCAGTAGCTTCGACAGTAAAGCACAAGTACTATGTGATCTTTGTTGATGATTTCTCTCGAAAGTGTTGGATCTTCTTCATGCAGAAGAAGAGCGAGACACACTCAAAGTTCTGTGAGTTCAAAGCACTAGTTGAGAAGGAATCGGGGAAGAAGGTGAAGGCTCTTAGGAGTGACAATGGTGGTGAATTCATCTCTAGTGAGTTCAAGGACTTCTACAGCGCAGAAGGGATTCAAAGAGAGCTCATAGCTCCCCATAACCCACAGCAGAACGGGATTGTTGAGCGGAAGAACAGAACGATCGTGGGTGCTACATGGGCGATGTTGCATGATCAGGGCCTACCACTTCACTTGTGGGATGAGGCATGCAATACTGTAGTATATGTGTAGAACTATTGTCCTCACAAGATACTTGGCATGAGTACACTCGAGGAGGCTTATTCTAGTAAGAGGCCTGATATTTCCCATTTGAGGAATTTTGGTTCTCCTGTTTACATGCATGTGACGAAGGATGCTAGGAAGAAGCTGGAGCTGACTACAGAGGTTGGGATATTTGTGGGGTACACTGATACGCCCCACAACTATCGTGTGTATTTTCCAGACAGTCGCAAGACTGTTGTGCGACGGGATATCAAATTTTAGGAGGAGAAAGCCATGAAGTGTTCACTTGAGAGGGAGCCACACTTACATGTAGATGAGGAGCTATTAGTTCCTAAAGATGAGCTTCAGGATGTGTATCAGCCACAAGATGAAGTTCATGGAGTGGAAGAGACCACTCATGCTGCGCCAACCATCAGAGGGTGAAAGCGCACTACAGAAGCTGAGTGACTGGCTCAAGATGCAGAGAAGGTTGTAGGACCACCTACAGCACAGCGCAAACAGAGACAGTCACCTGATCGGTATAGTGGATACATGGCTCTTGTGAGAAAACGTGTCGTGACTGAGCCATCCTCTTTCGAGGAAGCTGTGGAGGATCTCGCATGGGTAGATGCCATGCTGGAAGAGTATGATTCGATTGTCAGAAACAATGCATGTGAGATTGTCCCAAGACCGAATGGGAAACCAGTGGTGGGTTCGAGATGGATCTACAAAGTGAAGCAGGCAGCTGATGGGAGTGTGGAGAAGTACAAGGCAATATTTTTTGCCCGAGGCTTCTCACAAATAGAGGGGATCAATTATGAGGAGACCTTTGCACCTGTCACAAGGTATTCTTCCATACGGATGATTCTTGCTCTCTCAGCGCAGATGGGGAGGCACATCCATCAGATGGATGTGAAGACTGTGTTCCTCAACGGAGTCATTGGGGAGGAGGTGTACATAGAGTAGCCTAAAGGTTTTGAGATCTTCAACAGTGAGTCGCATGTGTGCAGGCTCAAGAGATCACTGTATGGGTTGAAACAAGCACCTCGTGCTTGGTACACACGGATAGACAGTTATTTCCACGGACTTGGATTCTGCAAGAGTGAGGTAGATCTTAACCTATACTAGATTGTGGTGGAGGGTAATTTGTTGATCATTGTACTTTATGTAGATGATTTTATTTTGATGGGAGATGAGTTGTTGATACTTTCATGCAAGGAGGATCTTGCTAGAGAGTTTGAGATGAAGGACTTGGGCCTCCTTCATTATTTCCTAGGATTGGAAATTTGGCAACGCAGTGATGGACTATTTGTTTCTCAAGGTAAGTATGCCCAGGAGATACTGGAGAAGTTCAACATGCATGGCTGCAAGCCTATTGATACTCCTCTTCCTGGAGGTTGGAGGAAGGAGGATGCTACTTTAGCAGAGGTATTGGATGCCACTGTTTATCGACAGTTGGTGGGGTCACTTATGTATCTGGTCAATACATGACCCGATATATGCTATGCTGTTAACCAGCTTTCACAAGCTATGGTTAAGCCAACCAAGCTCTTCTAGAAGGCAGGCAAGCATGTATTGCGTTATCTTAGAGGCACATCAAGATATGGATTGTGGTACAAACAAAAGGACGATGTGAAGTTATGTGGCTTCACGGATGCAGATTGGGTAGGGAGCCCAATGGATAGAAAGAGAACATCTAGAAGGATCTTAGTATCGGGTCGATATCAGTTTCTTGGTACAGCAGGAAGTAGAGATCCGTGGCACTCAATTCAGCAGAGGCCGAGTATATGGCAGCAAGTTTGGCTGCATGCGAGGCAATATGGATGAGGAAGATCCTGGTCGGGTTGTTCAGGTCACACTTGGAGCCTAATGTGATTTATTGTGATAACCAGATTTGCATTAAACTTTCGACTAATCTAGTATTTCATGATAGATCCAAGCACATCGACATCAGGTACCATCATATCAGAGATTGTGTGCAATGGAGAATCATGTTACTTTCATACATTCCCACGGAGGATTAGGATGCTGGTATCTTGACGAAGGCGCTCACCAAGAGAAAATTCGAATACCACAGAGGCAGGATAGGGGTTGTAGATAATCCATATCTTGTTGAGAGGGAGTTTTGAAAATGCAACAAGATGATGGAGCTTAGTGAAAAGAAGTCGCCTTCACTAAGTGAGCTTGCAGGCTATTTTTGGCACAAAGTCTATTTTTAGACATATGGATCATGGTCTATGAGTTGCATGATGATATATATGGATTATTGGTCATGTTGGTAAAAATAGATGGACCTCTATTTTTAGACATATGGGCGGAGTCTATTTTTAGACTGCCAGTCAAAAAATAGAACAGTCGAATATCATTAGCTCTTAATAATATTTGGACGATAAACATTATCTTATCCTCTTGCAGCACTTCAGTTCGAGCTACGGATGTGGCACATGCAACTACCAGAAGGAAATATGCTTTTCCTATGGGTTAGTTGAGCTATTGCATGATGGACTTTAGTTAGAACTCAAGTGATTGAGTTTGGTGGAGTTGATTGAAGAGTTGATGGGTTTATGTTCAGTTTGACTTAGTTGAACTAGTTGTATTTTGTCTAACTGACAAATACACTAGTGATGAGTGGTGTGAATTAATTATTAATTAATTCACTAATTATTAACTCATAAATCAACTAATGAATACATCAGTTAACTCAATGCATGGACAGTTCAGTGGAGACAAGTGTTAGAGGTGGGTGAAAGGGTGAGACTACTATCAGTTGTGACTATAGTTGTGCATGAGATTTGCACAATCATTGATTGAGATTTCCAATGAGGATTGCACAATACAAGCCAAGGGAATTTGAACTTGGATCTGGTCTATTCTCAACTTGGATTGCATAGTAGAGGCAGGCAAACAGTAGAGGAGATTCGAACCCGTGGCTTGTTCAGATCTGAGCTAGTTTGTGTGTAGCATGTGGAGATAGTACTGAGTACTTGTGAGTATTGTACTATGTATTGTTACATTTCTCTATCATTATAATATACAGATAGTTGGGAGTTTTTAGCTGTATGCTTTCCCATTACATACTGTGTTTATATGTGTGATTGATGTTTCAATGTGTGCATGCGATTGTTTTTTTTAATTCCGCAAATTGATGATCAATGGTAGAGGAGTTTATGTATTATGCATGCATTCCACAAATACTGTATAATGAGGATAATCTCTGTGAGTAAGTGTTATATTATTCAAATTTCTACAAAAATTTGTGGAGCTCTGTTAGAGTGGTTAGAGATGGCCAATCCCGAATGACTTGGATCTTGGGTGGATCCACATGCATCCCCTGTTCATCGATAATGTATCTCAGATAATGAACTTGGGTCATGCCAAAAGTTCATTTCTCCAAATTGGCATATAACTTGTGTTGCCACAGTGTTTGGAGACCCTGTCGATGTGATGGAGGTGCTCTTCCCAACTCTGGCTAAAATCCAGATATCATCCAAGTATACCACTACAAATGAGCTGGTTAATGGCCACAAGATCTCATCCATTAGCCTCATAAAGGTTGCAGGAGCATTCAGCAACCCAAAAGGCATAACCAACCATTTAAAAATTCCCTCCTTGGATTTTAAGGCAGTCTTCCACACATCAGAGGGTTTGATTGGTACTTGGTGATATCCTGACTTCAAAACGATCTTGTTGAAATATTCCCCCCCTTCAGTTGGTCTAGAAGGTCATCAATCTATGGGATCGGGTAACTATTCCAGATAGTGATCTTGTTCAATGCCTGATAGTCAATACAAAGTCTCCAAGTCCCATCCTTCTTCTGTACCAACACGATGGGGCTCCCACAGGGTGATGAACTCGGTCGGATGTGACCTTTCTATAGCAGATCCTAAATATGCCTCATGATTTCATTGTTCTCCATAATAGAGCACTGATAGATTGTTCCATTTGGTAGTGGCACACATGGGGTCATATCGATGGAGTGCTTGACTTGAAAGTGTAGAGGAACCCCTACGGGGGAGGTGAAGATGTCCTTGTACTCCTCCATGACCTTGTCCATCTGTAGTTGTCGTGTGGAGGGGACCTGTCTAGAGGTTGTGGCCACTGTCTTCTTCTTTCCTTGAGGGTGTATCATCAGGAAAACAAATTTTCTGGTTCTGGAAATGAGCTTATTGCATTACTTTGTAGTAACCAAAGAGATTTCGGTAGGTAGTGCAACCTCCAACATCCTGTACAACTTATTTCCCAAAGTGACAATAACAACAGAATGCCTTAACTCATATACAACATGTCGCATTCACAAGTATGGTTGGCCTAATAAGACATCACAAACATCAAGGGGAGGAATGTCACACAATACCTCATCCGTGAAGGGTTTGATGTTGTATGGAAGGTGACACTACTGGCTCACATGAAGATCATGTCCTTGGTGAAGCCACCCGATGGTGTACAGTTGTGGATGTGTTGTGGTCGGTAAGACCAATCGCTTCATGACTTTTGCCGAAATGAGATTCTTTTGGTTCCCACTGTCGATAATGAACTGTAGCAGGGTGCCCTTTACCCACATCTAGGAGTGGAAGAGGCACTCATCCTCCTCTGGATCTTCGGGTTCCTCCTAGATCTTTATGGTGGCAACAGTGGCATTGGGATCTGCATTGATAATCTGCTTCCCTTTGTCATTCCCCTTATTAGGTTCTGACTTAGAGTCTAAACATGCATATGATTCTGAATACTCTAGCTTGGCCAACAGTGACTGCTTGGCCCGACACTCACTTGTGTTGTGAGTGGAGCTCTTATGGAACTCACACCACTTTCTCGTGTCCTTCTTTGGCTTTGTGGTGTTGTTTTTTTCTTGCGACTTTGGTGGGTTCTCCTAGGCCACCTCACCTTGGATTTGTCCTTTGTTCAATAGTTTGGGGGTGCCTTCTCCTTGCTTCAGATTTTCAGATCCAAATTCTTGCTTCTTCTGTTTAAACTTATGCTCATTCTTGATAGCGTATCAGTACGTTGTGCTGAGGGAGGAGATGTCCAAGAACTCCATATCATCTTGGATGTACCTGTGTAGGCAGTCAAGGTATTCGAGTACCAAATTTAGCTCAGAATCATTAATACCCAACTTTTTGCGAAGGGTATGAAAAATATTGGTAAACTCCGACATGTCTTGGTCCCTTCCCTGCCGCAACGTGTTCCACTTTATGTATTTATCCTCATAGCTTTTGACAGGGTAGTACTGCTCCTTGATGGCATTCCAGAATGAATTCCAAGTGGGTGAGGTCATACTTTCATAGCCCTTTAACCCCAAAATGATGTCTATGTGGCCTAAGTCCCAAGTTTTATATCTTGACCATATCCAAGGATATGATACCTATACTTGGTATTGAAAGCCTCCTAATTGGGTAGGTCCTATTAAAGGTATATCATTATTGTCCTAGCCCTAAATCACTACATTATTATTAGTGACCTTATATCGATGACTATATTATATAATTTTAATCTTGTGCAGTTAATTGTGCAAATACATTCTTAATAAAACATAAAAGATGCAATGGCACACGCATTACCACCTATATTTTAACCTAGAAATCCAAACTAGAAAAACTAGAAACATTTTTTAGTACATATAATATGTATATCCAACGACATCCAAAAGAAACCAATCCATTTTCCTTGTATTATAATATGACCATATTTCCTTAACCAGAATTATAATACCATGTGTTGAACCACCATGTGCCACAAAACCACTAAAAGTGAAAATTGATCTACCCAAAACTACTAAAACTAAATGTGAAAAAACACCCAATTTTTTTCGGAGGCATTTCCTCCAAACCCCTATGTAAGTGTTTTTTCACTCCCATGTGAACCCATTGAATAAGGAGGGAAACCCCTATGACTAGGGGGGATTTTCATACCCCTTTTTATCTCCTTGCTACACCCAACACAAGTACAACACATCAAGGTAGTCATGTGAAGATTATAACACATACCCCAACATTCTCCCACTCATTGTTTTCTTTGCTACGAGAGTGCATGGTTAACAATTCATGGTAATAATTCCCATTATTTCTCTAAAGGAAGAGAACTTCTTAGTGCTCACATATTTTGTGTGTCCATCTTTACAAGTAGCATGTTCTTGTCTTTTGACGTAATGGTGAAAATGAACCCATACACAACCACTAAAGGAACCCACTCTATGCCCACAAAGCACAAAATTACTATATGATAGAATTAAATAAATTTATAACTAACATACACAAGAAAGAAATTGATAAATAATTCACAGGAGACAAGAAAAGAGACAGCAACCCATTCTTATTGCCATAAATAAAAAAAATTCTCTACAGATCATAGTATAATTCTATTCCACATTATGCTGCAACATACACCCTGTTTACTTCATACCAGAAACAATCGTACTCTCTCATTCATTCTAACTTTTTCCAACTTCATGAGCTCCTTCCTGTTTCAAGTTCATGAGCTCCTTTGGTTTTCTATTTCTTTTCTCTCTTCTTGTCTTTTCTTTTTCACCCCTGTCTCTTCTCCATCGAAAATACTCTTAAATGATGGTTGGAAGGATGAACCGTCACAATGAATTATTTTTCTCATTCATTTCATGGTATTTTCATCATGCTTTGCATGTTGAACAACCACAATGGTTCGATAACCTAGCTAATCATCACTTTTACAATCGATTCCCTAGCTAACAATTACTCCTCTACATAGGCAATCCATTAATTCACGATAGGGATTTGGAGACACATGAGTTACTATAAGTCATGCTCTATAGTAATTCAATATAAATTTAGTACAAAAAGAAAATTGGGTTCACAACAAAATTAACCAGAGGATGGTTTTGCAACAACAATGTTGTAGTAGAGGTGTTAAAACAATAGTGTTGTAGCAATGGTATTACAAAAGTAGTGTCATAACAAAGGTGTGATAGAAATGATATTGTAGAAGAGGCATTACATCAACAATGTAAAAATAATGTAATAATATATTGATGTCACAACATGCTTATTTCATCTATATTTTAACAACTAAAATCAATTGATGCAAATTACATTTGGCCAAAGTTTCTCTTGCATGAGACAACCTTTGTAAGAAAAACATGAGCTTACAAATCATGTGGATGTGATTGCAACCCTTACAAGGGAGGAAGGCCTTTGTAGGCATGCCAAATATTATTCTGAAACCCATGATGCATCCTCATAAACTCTTTTTTTCCACTTGACCAAATATCCATAGTATTCCTTGTTTCAAGTTTGCTTGTTGACCCTCTTTGTGAGAGCTTTCTCTAGTTCTTCTACTAACTTGATGGGAAATCGTTTGGTCCACTCATTTAGGGTACCCCCTTCATCAACCATTTATCCTTCTAATGAGCCTCGATATTGCAACAAGAATGCTGCAACTCCCAAGGCTATCAACTTTAATTATCAACTCAGGGTTCGTACAAACTTCAGAGATGTCGACACTATATGCGTGACATATAATGTGTCCTTCATTGGCTGTCATGATGTAATGGAGTGCATGTACTAAAGTCAAATCCTAAACTAATTGCAGAAAATGAAATGTTCGAAATGGAACCTTAACCTATTGCAAGAAACAAGGTACAAGAAAAGAGACGAAAATTCAATGCTAAATCACACCATTTCCTAATTAACTTCCAAGAAACTATGCTTTGCAATAATGCTAAATTATCATGAACCAAATGCTAATATCTAAGCATGGAATTAAGAAGCATCAAAAATCACTAATATGCAAGTAAAGGGATTGAAATAAATATGTTTTTGTCTTTTTGTATTTTCATGCAAAATCAAGTATGTAACTAATTTCCTTTGGTGATGTGGCAGGTGAATTAAGGATGTTGGAGGTTGGATGGAAGGGTTATGAGATGGTTTGATGGTATGGGAGACCCTTGGGAGGCTTTTGGTGACTTCCTAGAGGTTTTCCATCAATTCAGCCTTAAAACATGCCATTTCAGGAAAACCTACAGGATGTACTAGAAACCTACAAGATGATCCCGTAGGAATTACAATGAACCTACATGATACAAATGAGAGAAAAATGTGAGGTTTTGGAGGTGATGGGAGGCCTAGGAAAGGTGTGTGATGGGTGGAAAGGAGTGGGAAAATTCCTAGGATCATTCAGAACTCAAAACTAAAGTCGGGAGATTGATGGATTCGCTCAAAAAGCTTGGAGAAGTTTTCTTGTGAAATGATGAAATTGGTGAGGGTTTAATGAACAAGAAAATCAAAATCCAATTGGATGGGATGAAAGGTTTTAATTAACTAGGATGTCTTAGGTCCTATCCAGTGGAATCACTCAAAAAGACTATGTTAACCCATTCAAAAAAAAAAAAAAAAAACATTACTATGCGAAAATCTAGAAATTTGAGAAATAGTGAGTTAGTAAATCTAAGAAATGCCTAACCAAATCAAGTGCAAATGAAATGGGGTGATTTTTGTTATGAACTATAATGTTTTTTTTATCTGATGCAATTAGAATAAATTCTATTGAAGCTCATTAGGATGCTATAGAAAAATGCAAAAATTTACTGTTCTTCGCTAAAAAGGAGGTCCAACAATCTAGATTTGGGAATAAGAAGACTAATCCAAGCAACTCAATGATTGCTATGAACTTCCAAAGATTTTCCAAGGATTAAATAGTTCTTACAATCCTAAAAAAGAACATACATCAACCATTTAACTCAATCCTAAAACAAGAAATCATTAATACTAAATGCAGAAGTAGAAAGAAATAAAAACTAGAGATGCATGTGAATAAGCAATGAAAAGAGGGAAAGAAAATGATACAAAAGGGCTCTGAGGTTCCAGGGATGGCCAAACCCAAGGAAAATCAGAGACCTATGGAGGAGAAAAATATTTAGAAGCTGAACATGACACCAATCTTCATTATTCCATCAATACGGTTACATCCCTGAAGAAAATACAATGGAGTTGCAAAAATACAAGCTCTCTCCACAATAAAACTAATGAAAATCTCTCCCTAGAGGAAAATTCGACTTGGTACTTATAAAAAATGATTAGGAATCATTCCCCATGAATAGAGGAAGATTTCCCCACCAAAATCCCTTGATTAGTGGATCTAGTCCCCAATACTAGGAATTTGCATTAAATGACAGGGAACACATTCCTAGATTTTCTAAACTATTCCCTAGAGGAAAATTCCACTTGGTACTTATACAAAATGATTAAGAATCATTCCCCATGGATGAGGGAAGATTTCCCCATCGAAATCCCTTGATTAGTGGATCTATTCCCTTGATTGGTGGATCTGCTCCCTTCATTAGTGGAAAACATTCCTAGATTTTCTCAATCATTGGAGTTCCACAATTGTGCCATAATTCCATAATATCTTGTTGACTTATTATTTATTATTCATCCCCTAGGAGTAGGGAACAAGTCCGTAAATCATCTCCTCCTCCAACTCTTCATAATCTACCCAATATTCTCATAATATTCCACAAAAATTAAATAATATTAGGCACAAATATTCAATTATTCATAAAGCTTCCTAATGAATATATTAATGTTAAAAACAAATTATCTAATGAAAAAGGAGAGGCTTAATGCGCTGAAGGATGGTCATAGGCCTTAATTTATGTTTTAAATTAGAGGCATGGGCCTTAATTTATGTCTAATTTAGAGGCCCATCACCTTCATGAAACTTGCGCAAGTCACCAACATAAAATATTAGGGATGTGTCAAATTCCTCTGGTACCTCCAAATTATAAGCATTGTCAAAAATATTGTTTGGGACTTGACATGGTTTGATTTTCTTATAATTTAGCTTACTGTATGTACATCTGGGAAATATTTCTTTCCCGGAATGTGCTATCGCTAGCTATCCATCTTTAAAATCCTTTTATCTCCTTCAAAAATCTCCCCCTTACTTATATCTGATGTTGCTTTGCATCCTCTTCATGCAACTCCTTCTTACATTCCAAGCTCACAACTTCAATTGATAAAGTATTCAACATTGTTATCCTCTAACTTAACGCATCTACAACATTGTTTGATTTTCCAGAGTTATATTTCAAAGACAAGTGTAAATTTGAAATTCTATCCATTTGGAATACTTCCAATTTAGATTGGCTTAATTATAGATGTGTTGCAATGCCATATGATCAGTAATACTGATTCCTTTGAAATCAAGTAGGTCACCATATATTCAAAGCTTGTACAATAACAAAGAAACCCTGGTCATAAACCGAGTACTTATTCTTGGCATCATTCTACTTCTCACTAAAGAATGCAACTGATTTTCGTTATTGAGTAAAAAATGCTCCAATCATTGAACTACTTGCATCATAATCCACTTGAAATACCTTATTGAAATCTAGAAGCACCAAAATTGGCTATTCTTCTTCAATTTCAAATGATTTCATGGTTCCTATTGTTCAATCAAAATTTCATTTCTTCATATAATCTATAAGTGGTGCACAAACCTCATTTTGGAATAAGGAATTATTGGGGGGGGGGGGGGGTGAATTAGTAATAGTGAAATTATTTTGAATTAGTATAAGTATTTAACTCTTTTCACTATGGTCAGTTACTTGTGAGTGATTTAATACACAATACAAATGATAAGAAATATAAGGCATTCACATGTACATACAATCCATCACATGATCAACATACACATATTGACATAGGTATTTTATGTGGAAACCCAAAGGGAAAAAACCACAAATCTATTTGTTGTTATGATTTGAATTAAGCACCTACTTAATTACATCAATTTTTTTATGAGAAGCCACTCACAGGAGGCACCGACCCCCTTAATATACCAAGCACCTACTTTTCAAGTAGAATTGACCTCTTATGAATGCAGGTCACCACCTGCTTTAGCCAATGTTCTACCTTTGATACAATTTTCATACTGAAAATAGATGAAAATACAAATATGATCCATCACAGTTTTCCTTTGAATTGTGATCCTTTCTCTCCTTTAGCTCTTAATCACAAATCTATGCAACACTTTTCCTCAGTTCAACACTTGGGCCATTCATACCACTTTTACATACTCCAATCCACACTCTTCAGCTCACACAATAATACTTTATTCCCCCAATTTTCTCAATTGTGCTCCTCTGTTTTATTCCTCTCTAGTGCAAGGAACGATGCTTTCTCTATTGACCATTAAATTTCCATTCACGTTGTCCAAGAATACTCCTGCATGGTTGTCCATGATGATGTTGCATCAACTACCTGATCTCTTCAACTACATTAAACATTGGGAATGGGCTACTGAGTTTTCCATGCTGAGAAATAAATCCTCAGTTAACCTGCACACTTCAACAAGACTCTCCATGCTTATTCCTTTGATCACAATCCTCAAAATGTACTCCAGCATGGATATTCTCTTTATGTAATCAATCTATTGTCCCTGAGGGTTTGATCTTCATTCAATTCAATTAGACGTGAATGGGGAGATTAGAGGTAGCTTACTGTAACTCGAGATAGGCCCCATTTAAATCATCCTACACAACCATGGTCCTCGTTGCCTTGAAATAATGATCTCTGCCTCTGTCTCCATTACTCCGACTACCAACTCTTCTGTGTGTAGTTACTTATTAGCTTCCGATTCATATATCTTTCATACTCCTATGTACTATAATATTAGAGCCCAAACATTTCGTAGCTTTATTAAGGAGATGTTATAGAATCGCGAGATTTCGATTGGCCTTTATCCCATTTTTCTTTTATTCTTGTTGTTTTTCCACAATAGGACTAGGTGATCCAATTGACGTCTTCATACACCTCTGTGCTGGAATTTTGGGCCTCCACATATCGTAACTTTATTAAGGTGGAATATTATGAAATTACAAAATTTTGATATGGCCATTAGCCCCATATCACATTTCCACCATAATATCAGGTGTTGTGACCGATTGCATAACAATTAGGTGCTAAGACCTTTGGGATCCTGCCGAGTGCCTACTCCTTGTGTATTTTCTCTCCACCCTTGGTTCATTTAGCTTCACGACCAAATTCCTATCAACATCAAAAGTTGCCTGTATCAGGATTTTCTCAAATCTCAATTAGAATGGAGTTATGAAATCTCCGGGGTCTAAAATACCCATAGCACTTAGGTGCTAAGCCTTGCTCTATGCCCTTGATTCTTTGTGCTTCCAAAACTAAGTGCCAATCAACATTAGAGCTCCTTGGTATTGAGATTTTTCCAAAAAGAAATTTCAGTGGAGTTACAAAATCCTGACCTCCGATATGTACTTCCCAAATAACGTCATGATCTTTTCATCAACTCCCCATGGTGTCTCTTTAGTGGTGACACGTGTCACCATGATTTTCCCTATTAGGCCACCCAATAATATTGAATCTCACTAGTACGTGTCCTCCATACATCCTTGTCATGCTGATGTCATCTGCCACCATCAACTCCTAAGGGACAATCACCTACTGTCATTTGTCCTGTTAGAGGATAGAAAAAGGGTCCCTTGGTCCTTTGGTTTTGCAATGAATTCCTTTGTAAATTAAGCTCCTCGTAACCCTCAACGCTTTTAAAAAATTTAATAATAAGGAGTATGAAACTCCAAAATTTAGATATACTGACCTTCTGATTGAATGAGACTCTGACATCTGAAATTCCAAACTCCCAAATTTTTGAGGAGTTTTGATATTGGCCTACTTCCCTGGTTCCATGCTCTCTTGGGTTTTGAGGTTTTGAGGTTCCGAAATTTTGGGTTCGAAATTTGACCTACTTTTTATATTCCAACCTTCCAACGTCCCAAGTCTCTGACTCTCCGAGGTCCTCAAGTTTCAAAATTTGGGATTCAAAATTTTGCCTACCTTCGATTGAATGAGACTCCAAAATTTTCCTTGCTCCTATGGACTTCAAGGTCCTTACGTTGACTATTAATAAGTTTTGATCCCAAGATCCATTCATGGAATTCCACATACCATTAGAAAGATTTTTCAAAGCACTTTCTAGTGGAGAAGGTCTAATGTAGTCCTTGAGCCCATTTTCTACCTAAAACATGGTTACAAATTCACTACCTGGAATCTGCCTCAATGTTAGTCCAGATAACATCAATGCAAACATATCAAGTGGCACCAATCAATCAGACAATGTCAATTGCCTAACAATATCCCCTTTTGGCATTGATGGAAACAACATAATATCTGCCTAAAACTAGGCATGGTATTATTCATTGTTGTTTTTCTCTGATGCACCAATAATCTTATCCCCCTTTGGAATCAATAGAAAAGGATGATCTTGAAATATCCCCCTAAACCACTATAACCTACTCTTTAGTTGATCCCACATGCTGAGTAGCTACCAACACACTTTTTAATTGAGTCATTTGGGAGGAGGAGTCAAAATCCCTATCTATTGCCTGAGATATTCAAAGGGTTTTATCTTTCTAGTGGCTTAGTAAAGATGTCTACAAGTTGGTATTTAGTGGCCACATATTCAAGTCAAACAACATTAGTTGCAATGTGATCTCTTAACAAATGGAGCTTGATATGGATGTGCTTAGTATTTGAGTGCATGACATGATTCTTAGAGATATTGATGGCACTAGTATTATCACACATGATTGGAATGGGACCATTCATATCTACCTTAAGATCCTTCAAGGTCTGATTCATCCATAAAATTTGCGAGCAACAAGTGGCAATTACAATATAATCTACTTTAGTAGCTGATAAAGAAATGGAGTTTTGTCTCTTATGGACCCAGGATACTAAGTAGTTTCCCAAAAAGAATGTTGCACTAGAGGTTCTCTTTCTGTCATCAAGACTACCTACCCAATCAACATCATTATAGTCCTTCAAATCAAACTCTCTTATTTTAGCACACCATAGTCCATAATCCGTTATTCCTTGAAAATATTTGAAAATCTTTTTGACAATGATGACATGAATTTCATGAGGGAAATATCGAAATATTGTCGCAAGACCCACTGCTTGCATGATGTCAAGTCTCAAATATGTGAGATAAAACAAGATTCCTGTCATTGATCTGTACTTAGTTTGATTTACCAACGACATCTCATCTTATTTGCACAATTTTCAGCTTGTAACCATAGGAGTGCTAACTAGCTTGCAATCTTTCAGCCAAAAATTCTTCAAAGTTTCTTATAGGTACTTGGATTTGGAGATAAATACCCCATATTTTGAATGACAAATTTCAATCCTAAGAAGACAGACAATTATCTGATCATGGATGTCTCAAACTCTATTTGCATATAGTTTGAGAATTGGTGTCCCAATTGTTCCCAGTTGTTGCCACAAATTATGTCATCCACACACACTACTACAATTAGTAGATGATCATCTTCAAACTTTATGTAGAGATTGTTGTCTATAGCACCTTTCTTAAATCCTTTTTGTTGAAGGTATCGATCTAGTCTAGCATACTAGGCTTTGGGAGCATGTCAGAGCCTGTTTGAGCCCATATAAATCCTTTTTTAGTTTGCACACAAACCCTTCATTTTCGATGAGCGTGAATCCTTCTGATTGCTCAATATGAACTTCTTCTTCTAGATCTATATTGAGGAATTCCAACTTCACATCCATATGATATACCTTGATATTTTTATGACTGTCAAAGGAAATAAACATTCTGATAGCTTCCAGGCTAGCTACTGGTGCAAAGGTTTCCTCAAAATCTATCCCCTCTATATGGGCATACCCTTTGCAAACTAATCAAGCCTTCTTCCTAATTACTTGACCCTGTTCATTTAGCTTATTTTTGAAGACCCATTTTATACATGTAACATTTTTTTTTTATATTTGGGTCTTGGAACAAGCTCCCAAGTTTCATTCTTCTCAATTTGGTCAAGTTCTTCATTCATAGTTGTCACCCAAAACTTGTCCTCACTTTCCTGGCTGAGATTTTTTGGCTCAACTTGAGATAGTAGAGTAGAATTTACACAAATTGAACTACCAACAAATTTCCTTCTGGAGTTGTGCTTATTTCCATGTCTTCATTATATGAATCTATTTCATCTTGATCTAAAGGCCTGATGTCTGAACTCAATTCTCCATATGAGTTCATATTTCCTTTAGAGGACTCAGGTTGTAAAGCTATTTCATCTACTACTATAACAATGAAATCCTAAACCCTCTTTGTCTATTTATTGTAACACTTGTATCCTTTACTTCGAGCGAAGTACCTGAGTAATATACCCTCATCAACACGAGAATCAAACTTTCCAAGATTATTATCATTCCTTATGATAAATCATTTGCTCCAAAATACCTTGTAGTGTTTAACTGATGCATGTATTCCCTTCCACAGATCATAGGGATTTTTATCACTATTAGGCATGAGTTGTGTTCTATTTGGTAAGTACACTATTGCGTGTGCCTCTTCTCCATAGAATATGTGAGGTACATCTACTTCATCCATCATAGATTTGTCCATTTCCTGGATTGTTCTGTTCTTTCTCTCAACTAGTCCATTTTGTTGTGGAGTTCTAGCCACATAATATTTCCTCCTTATGCAATTCTCTTCACTTAATTCTTAAAATTCTCTTGAAGTGTATTGTCCTCCTCTGTATGATCTTAAGCATTTTATATTGAAATATTTATCATTTTTTACTTGAGCTTTAAAATTTTTAAAATGTTTAAACGCTTCTGATTTTTCCTTAAAGAGCATGATCCAAGTGGCCTTGGTAAAATCATCAATAAGAAACATAAAATACCTTTCTCCTCTTGGGATTTTTTCTCTTGTTGGGCCACATGTATGTCTGTGAATTAGCTCTAGTGGTCTAGATGAAGATAACTCTTTTGTCTTGAAATGATCGATAACCTTCTTACCAAATTGACATGACTTTAATATTGAATTATTAGACCTTGATAGCCTTGGAAAACCTCTCACAAATCCCAACTTGCTGAATCTTATCAGAATGTCAAAATTCATATGACCAAGTCTCCTTTGCCATAACTGGGCTTCACTTGACTTGCTCAAATAACAACTTACTCTGGAGACATTAAATCTGACTGCTTTTCCCACCAAATTTAAATTTTCTTCATTTCATATATCATAGTCCTTGGATCGAAAGGTCACATTATAGCCATTATCACATCTTGCTTATACTAAGCTAGTTTTGCATGAGACATTCTACATACAACACATTTTGGTCTTCGTCTTTTCATGATGACTAACTATGCCCTAATCCTTAATTCTTGATGGGGCATTGTTGCTAAAAGTGACATTGTTCCCTTTGTCCTTTTCTTTTAGCAACATAAATTTTCTCTTATCCCCACACATATGCTTGGAACAACCATTATCCACATACCATCTGTTTTCTTGATTATGTGTTGATAGAGCAAGTCCACATTCCATGATCTTTCCTAATTTTCGTTTCCAATTCTCCTTATCTTTTCGAAAAGCTATATGCCAAGTTGTTTGATACTATGATGGGTACTCAAACCTACCTATACGCTCCTTGCCTTGTGTCAAAAATTATTACATTTGAAACATTCAACATCACTCATTAGGTGAGATGAGGCATTTAGATTTCTAAGAGAATATTTTTGAGATATAAAATTCTAATACTTATTGTATCTAGAATTTTCATCTCTTTCAACTTTAATCCTTATACAATCAACAACCTTATGTCCACATATGTGAAATTTATGGCAATGGCCATAAAATAAATGAGAATACCTGAAGTTGGAAATTTCATGAGTTTGTGCATGAAGGTACCTCTGTTGTCAGGATGATTGATTCATTCACCATGGGTGTGGTTAGTTAGGGTAGATGGAGTTATTATTCTAGTGATGGGATCCTCTTTAGCTTGCTACCTTTTTTTCTTCATTGATTCTTTCTTGATACACCTTTGCATAGATTTGAGGTTCCTCAAATCCTGCGGACCTAAAGTTCATCTTTCCCATAGAATATCCCTGTGGTCTGGTGTATCCCAAGCCTATTTTGTTTCTTGAATGGCTTTGTATGTTTATAATCTAATCTAGATTTCTTGTTTCTTTTGAAAAAAAATCATTTATACCTTCCTCGGTCTTCATTTTCTCAAGATTTGTTCTCAGAGAGATGACCTCTATCTCGAGATTCTAACAATTATCTTCCCATTCATGGATCAAACCTTGAAGAACTTGTTCCTTTCATTTAACTTCTTCTAATTTTACTTTCAAGGAAAAGTTTCATCTTTGCATGTTATTTAAATTGTATCCTTCTTTACCTTGAACAAATATGGTTTTTAATGTTTGTTCTCTTCTTCTAGTTTCTCACATGTTCCTTGTTTTACTTCTAGTAGAAAGGATAAAGTAACTTTTATTTTAATGGCTTCCTCAATTTTTTTATTTTTGATAAACAAACTCCACATTTTGTACATACCTTCTTTAGCATGTTGTAGTTGTTCTTTCTCCTTGCCTTCTTTAACTTATCAAGAGAATTGATGAGTTCCCATTCAAAGTCCACTACTTTGACTTCTTCTTCTTCCTCTTCAGAGTCAATAATATTTTGTTTCTTGGAGTCTACCCCAAATTACATAAGTAAATGCTTATCTGAATCATCTTCTGAAGAGTTTTCGCTGTCTAAATGTGGTGCTGAACTATCCTCTTTGGAGTAGAGCCCCTTTTTCTTATAAAACTTATTCTTATGATGTTTTTGAGACTTGTTTCTAAATTTTTTATCATCTTGATTTTATGTCCTTTCTTTGTAAGGGAACTTGGATGAAAAATGTCCAACTCTTCAACAGTCAAAGGATTTAAATGGAAAATTCCTTTTATATTTTCTTGAGCCACACTTTAGTTTCCTGGAAAATTGAGCTAGCTCCTGATCATATTCAGAACTAGAGCGATATTGATGATATTTGTGCTCCTTGGCCTTCTTTGACACTTTTAACATTGTCTCCTTGGGTTCATACTTCTCTCTTCCTAGTCTCATCTCATAGGCTGTGAGGATACCAAGCAACTGATCCATCTTGAGATTCTTTAAATCAACCATTTCTTCAATAGCAAAGACATTGGCCTTAAATATCATGGGTAGAGATCTTAGGACCTTTTGAACAATCATATCTTCCTTGAATTTTTCACCAAGTCCTCTAATAATATTGGTTACTTCATAAACTTTGAGGAAGTATTCTGCTATGCTTTCTTCTGATTGAGCTTCACCCACACTTCCTTGGTAGACTTACAATGCATAAAATTTATGAGTTCAGATTGATTGAAGCCAAAGAGAATGAAATTCTTGGCTTTATCATTATTTCCATACAATATTTTACCATATGTATCAGTGGGAGGGACATCACAGACATCATAATCTACTAGTACAAAGATCCAAACATCTACTCATAGGGACACAAGATAGGCTTCCATCCTAACTTTCGAGAAGGCATAGTTTGTCCCATCAAAGATTGGTATCTTGCTTGAGTAAGAATATTGACTCTTTTTCTTAAACATAATTCCTTATGGATATACCTTCTAGTGGTTAGACTATTCTTGAAGGAACTTGGCTATGATACCAGTTGTTGGAATAAGGAATTGCTAAGAGGGGGGATTAGTAATAGGAAATTTCTTTCGAATTTTAAGTACAACTATTTAAATATTTTCACTACGGTTAGTTACTTGTGGGAGATTTCATACACAATATAAATGATCAGCAAGATAAGGAATTCACATGTACATACAATCCATAACATGAGCAAAATACACATATTGACATAGGTATTTTTACATGGAAACTAAAAGGGAAAAAACCACCAATCTGTGTGTTGTTATGATGTGAATTAAGCACCTACTTAACTAAATCAGTTTGTTTGTGAGAAACCACTCATAGGAGGCACAAAACCCCTTAATATAACAAGCACCTACTTTCCAAGAGGCACCAAACTCTTATGAATGCAAGCCACCACCTGCTTTAGCTACTGTTCTACCTTTCATACAATTTTCAAAATGAAAATAGGGGAAAATACAAATACAAATAAATACAAATATGATCCACTGGAATTCTCCTCTAAAATGTGCTCCTTGCTACTCCTTCAACTCTTAATCACAACTCTGTATAACAATTCCTTAGTTCAACACCTGGGTGATTCACACCACTTTTGCATACTCCACTCCACACTCTTCAACTCACACAGCAATACTCTATTCCTCCGCTTTTCTCAATTGTCCTTCTCTGTTTTGTTCCTCTCTAGTGCAAGGAACGATGCTTTCTCTATTAACCATTAAGCTACCATTCACGCTACCCAATATTACTCCTACATAGCTTTCCATGATGTTGTTGCATCAAACACCATGATCTCTTCAGCCACATTAAACATTAGGAATGGGCTATTGAGAGTTTCCATGGTGAGAAATAAATCCTCATTCAACCTGCACACTCTAGCGAGGTTCTCCATTCTTATTCATTTGATTTCAATCCTTAGAATGTACTCCAACATGGCTCTATTCTTTTTGAAATCAATCTCATGTCCCCGAGGGTATGATCTTCATTCAATTCAATGATACGTGCATGGGGAGATCATAGGTATCTTACTTCAACTCGAGACAAGCCCCATTTAAATCATCCTGCATAATCGTGGTCCTTACTGCCTTGACCTAGTAATCTCTGTCTCTGTCTCCATCACTCCATCTACCAACTCTTTTATGTGGAATTACTTCTTAGCCTTTGAATCATACATCTTTCATACTACTTTGTACTATAATATTAGAGCCCAAAAATTTTGTAACTTTATTAAGGAGATGTTATGAAATTGTGAGATTTCGATTAGCCTTCAACCCCTTTTGCTTTGCCTCTTCTTCTTTTTCCACCATAAGACTGGGTGTTGTGACTAGGGGCTTCATACACCTCTATGCTAGAATTTCTGGCCTCCACATATAATAACTTTATTAAGGTGGAATGTTATGAAATTGTGAAAGTCTGATATGGACTTTAGCCCATTTTTATTAGCTCCTTATCACATTTCCACCATAGGGATGGGTGTTGTAACCGACATCATAACACTTAGGTGCTAATCCCTTTGGGATCCTATCAGGGGCCTATCTTCTTATGTATTTTTCTCTCCGCCCTTGGTTCTTTTAGCTTCACAATGAAATGCCTATCAACATCGGAAGATCCTTGTATTGGGATTTTCTCAAATCTCAATTAGAGTGGAGTTATGAAATATCCAGAGTCTGAAATACCCACGTGGCATCTCCATGTAATTTAGGTGCTAAACCTTACTATACAGCCTTGGTTCTCTATGATTCCAAGACCAATTTCAAATCAACATCGAAGCTCCTTGGTATCGAGACTTTTCCAAAAATAAATTTCAGTAGAGTTACGAAATCCCAACCTCCGATATGTACTTTCCAAACATTCATATGCATTATGCCCCTCTATTCCATATCTATAACAAGTAATAATGTACTTATCTTTTACTTGTCCAAATCCTTAGTCGCTTCCAATGCCATTTCCTCCTTTAGTTCCCTAGCTAATGGTGGATTCATTTTCCTTTTTAGTACCTCTAGTATTACTTTCTCTGTTTTTTTTGTTGAAATATGTAACTAGGTCTGGTCTTCATAATGGCATATGTAAGCATGATTTTACGAATGTAATGAAAAGAGAAAAATAAATTTATGGTTGTTATTCTTGAGGAATGGGTTTCATGCTCAAGGGAGATTTATTTTTAGGTCAAGCACCCCCATTGAGTGATTCTAGGGTTTTTCATTAAGTCTACAAGTCAATTGAGTCATTGTCGTGTATGAAAGACCCTTTTGGGCATGTTATATATTGTAAAGAGAATTTATTTGAGTGAAAATATAGTCAACAAACCCTCCAAGACCTTATAATGGTGCAAAGATCAAGTCGACCTACATGAATGGACAAGTCAGCCTAAAGATAACAATTCATACCCCTTAAAAGCCTATATATAAGAAGGAACTTGACCTCATTTAGACACACTCTCAAGCAAGTTTTATCTCCTCAAGATAGAAGATGGAAATGGATGACGAAGAAGAAGAAGAAGAAGAAGGTCGAAGTTTTGGGCCTCTCTATCTCTCCCTCTCTCTTTTGTTAGGGTTTCTATAGCTATGGGGAAATATGAAATTCTAAAGCTTCATCGAAGCTGTGAAGTTGCATCGAAGCTATGAAGCTACATTGAAGTTGTGAATTTTCATCGAAGCTATGAAGCTACAGGATTGAAGCTATGAAGTTGATTCTAGGTCAAAGTTGTGAAGCAACAAGGTCAAATTTGTGAAGCTACTTCTAGGTCAAAGCTATGAAGCTACAAGGTCAAATTTGTGAAAAGATGCATCAAGGTCGAAGCTATGAATCTACAAGGTCAAAGTTACAGAATTTATTGTTGGGGGTCGAAGTTGCTGGAAGGTGAAATTTTGTTGTTGCAAGCTATGAAAATCAAGAAGGGAGGTTGATTTGGTCTTGGAGAAGACTTGGTTAAGGTTCATAGGGTTTGGAATTCATCAATGAAATTTCTACAAGAAGAGAGGAGTTCTTACGGGTTTTCCTCTCAAGATAAGAGATTTTGGCCCTGGATGATAACCTATATCTTGTGTCCACTTGCCTCATAGTTCTTTATTGTTTGGTAGCTGTTTGATGATAAGAAAATAATAATAATCAAGTTGAAGAAAAAGATAATCAAGATAAGTAAAAATATATCACAAACAATTATCAAAGTAAGAGAAATCACCTAATCTAGTTTCCCCTTATATTTCTCAACATGGTATCAGAGCTAAGGTGACAAGAAAAGGAAAGGAAACTAAAAAGGGAACACTCAAAGGCTGAAGCACTAGAAGGACTATCAAAAGGAACTGAAGGATTTTGTCTTGTCATGAGTGAATTGCAGATGCAGGTACTCTATCATGCTATGATAGGATGATGAATAAGGAGATGGAGAAGGCAACCATGCTAGAATATGTAACAGCCTCCAGGGTAAATGTGCATATAAACAACATAATAGGAACATAAATACAATAAACATATTAGCCATCAAAACCCACATATACATTCGCAACTTTACACATGAAAACCAAGGGGATGGATTTCTCATTAATGAATGCAATGAACCAACCAAATATGGGACTACCATGTTCCACACGACCATAGAATGGTTGAGCCAAATCTCTCTTTAGCCATTCACCCCTATGCCATATTCCAAGCATGAATGTGGGATCTCAGAGAACACATCAATAAAAACTCATCCATGGCTTGCAGAGGAAAACCAACTCAACCCATCAAATAGTGATTCCACCTCATGGTCAGACATCACAAAAAACCATCATCAGATTGGTCTCCATTCAAGCCTTCCAGGGATTCCATAGCATTTGTCCAACCAAGGCTTCCAGAACTAGTAACTCAACCCGCAACTTATACAAGGCTTCTAGAGTTTTTTTCCGACCAAGGCTTTCAGAACTAGTAACTCAAACCGCCAAGGGCTTCCACAACGTTTGTCCAACCAAGGCTTCTAGGACTAGTAACACAACCCAAGCTGTTACAGGGCTTTTAGAGTGTTTGTTCAACTAGGCCTTCCAAGACTAGTAACTCAACCTAAGCTTTGGAAAAATGAGAACCAACCAAAACAAAGCAATGAAAGTAAACCCACAAAAACCATGGCTATCCAGTTAATGGAAAGGCTAGGCAATCCACTGTCAATCCAGGCAATCCACTGTCAATCCAGGCAATCCTCCATGCCAATGATAGATCACAACCAAGAAACCAAATGCATGTGCCATGCATGCCAAAACTAGTGAATAAATCATACATGCAACTCGATACCTGCAAGAAAATCTGATAGAGTTGTTGATGTTGATGCCTTCTTGCGCTTTCTTGTTCTTCCTTTGCCTTCTTGCTCCAAGAATCCAAGTATGCCACACCATCCAAGAGTGTTCCAAGAAAACTCTAAGTCTCCAAGAGTATGAGAGAGAGAGAGAATAGTGAGAGATTTCCAAAGATAAACTAACCAAGTCTTGCCCACTGATCCTCATAAGCCTTTTTATTAATGAGGTCTCTATTTTCTTCATTTTCCATTATTTTCCTTTAATTTCCTCCTCACATGTAACCTGTGACCTTTCACCTACTTTTTCTCCTAATTTCCATTATTTTCATAAATAAATGTGCCAAAATATTTTTTTGCCTCTTTAATGCCTTAGCCATTGCCTTTGCCAATTTACTTAGCCATAAACAACCAAATGAACACCCCCTAAGATTTCATGCCCACCATTAAGCTTGGAATATGTGTCCCAGTCATTCGTGGTTATTGTTTTTAACATTTATTACATGGAATTTTCACCAGGGCTATTACAGAACCCTCCCCCTTGGGGGAACACCGTCCTTGATGTTCAATCACACATATACCTTAGAAGCCTGTTGAAAGAAGACATACTACTCATGGAGATTTATAACCCAGCTCAATGCAGTATTTACAATGAAAGACCTACTCAATACATAACATCATAACAACATGACAACATATCGCATAGTGGAGCTTTATAACACATCTCATTACGGTATTTACAATGATCATTCTGCTTAAGAAAACTCATATAGAATCATAACATCATGATAACATAACCACATGATAGCATAATAACATTACACCCATACCGCATAATGGAGCTTTATAACATAGCTCGTTATGGTATTTACATCCATACACGAGTGTACATATAAGAA
Source organism: Pinus taeda (assembly GCA_000404065.3). Classification (NCBI taxonomy): domain Eukaryota; kingdom Viridiplantae; phylum Streptophyta; class Pinopsida; order Pinales; family Pinaceae; genus Pinus; species Pinus taeda. The sequence goes on along the minus strand of APFE031046873.1, from coordinate 120,779 downwards.
CATCATCAAAATATATATACCAAAACATATGCCAAATCATATACCAAACATATATCAATCATACACTAATTATCATATAACATATATGAAAACATCATATAGTATGTATCAACCAACATAAATCACATATCAAATCATCATAAAGCATATATCAACCATCATAAAGCATATATCAATCACCATAAAGCATATACTAAACCAACATAAATCAAATACTAAACCATCATAAAGCAACTAGCAAACCACCATAAGAAACCACCAAACCACCATATCAAGTTGTTAATTCTTGTAGTTGATTTCAACTACGCAACCAGGCATGCTCATGATTCTTGTACCACACACATAGCTTCCATTAGTTTTAAAATAAATTAAATTAAATTCACATCATACCTCATTGGTATCTCGTCAATATAGTACATTTCAGTCATGTTCACTTCCTATCACAACAAGTCAAACTAGCATATTTGACCAAGTCAACATGTATAAAAATATCACATCAGGTTAGCTCAAACATAACCATAAAAATCATAAATGACATGTAACCATCATAAATCAAAATCATAGATCACATGTAATGATCATGGGCCAGAATCATAAATCACATGCATACTAAAACCAAAATACAATACCGATACTTATCCTTCATCGACCCTTACTTCTGCCTTGGTTCTTTCTGTAACACATTGGATTGGTTGGCACACCTGACAAACATCCAATGCCTTCTCCTCAACCATGTCCACATACGCATAGTGTGCATCACACACATACGACCACATATGGCATGCAACTCCATGCAACACATGCATCTACACCTGACATACAACACATACACCTACACCCAGTGTACGACACAACTCAATACATATGCCTACATTTTGTGTATAAAAAAATACATGCACCTACACCTAATGTACAACCCAACACAAATACATTTCTAGGGTGCAACACAATGAATGCATATGTCATGATACCATGACTACAAAATGCACATACATAATACCGTATGCCCATAACTCATCATGGATGACATGCACACAATACCATATGTACACCAATACCATACGTACAACATGTATACAGTACCACTGGTACATGGCACCACCTGCACAACGTGTGCACAACATCACATGTACATGGCACCACCTGCAAAACGTGTACATGATGCCACATGTACACTACACCACTATACAATACGTACACAATACCACATGTACACAGTACCATACACATGACATGTACGTGACACCACATGTACACAACACCATATGCACGACATGTACATAGAACCACATGCACACAACACCACTTGTACAATGTGTACACAACACCACATGCACACGGAACCACTTGTACAATCATGCACACTACACCATATGTACATAGTACCAATGTACCACATGCACACAACACCAATTGTACATAGCACTGCATATCCAACACGTACATAGCATCATCTGCACACAACACTTCATATCCAACATTTTCATAGCACCATATGCACAAAACACTGCATATTCATCATGCAAACAGTACAATATGTATACAACACCCCATTTGCAATATTCACACAACCCTATTTGTACCATCATGTACATAACATTGCATAAATAACATGTACACATACTATATATACACAACACCACAAGTTCACACATCATAGATGCAACATGTACAACATTTACAACATATGCATAATAGTAGTACCACACATCCAAAACAGCATTGTCCTTACCAAGAAACCTTGCTTTCGGTATCTCATCCATGCTTATCCTAGCATGCCATAGACCACACTACTTTCACATTGTTGATGTATCCTTCAACATTACCTGTTATAACGTAGACATAGGCATAATACAAGTATACAATACCAAATCATATCCACATGATACTGACCTTGTATATTTGTCGTGACTACTCTTCCCAATTGATTCCTTGTAATACCAATAACCTCTTCATGTCATTCCCCTACATAAGAAATCATATCTCCACAAGAATGATCCCTGACAACCTTGTTAGATAGTAACATAGATACATGGATACATACATACATATATAAATGTTAGCATAAAACAATCATGATCCTGTCAGACAACGACATACATACATACATACATGTATACATATATAAACATCAACATAATCACGATATTAACAAAATTTTCAGATAACATAAGGTCAAGGTTAAGAAAACTTCCTTTATTCATGCATGATATGCATGATATTGAGAACAACATTTTCCAACATAGCCAAGGCATCTGACCCTCATATCCATTTACTCTACCTTTTCTAGTTACCTTTCTCATGTCTGTACTGCCATGGTCCATTTACCACATTGAACCCAACTAGTCCAAATGACTGTTGTAGTCTTCCCTTCTTTTGTGCTCACTCATACACAGAGCTTCATCTGCGTCTTGCATCACCTATTGGGTACCACATAGCTCTCTCGATTTCCATCAACTTTCCTCTTTCCCAACCAATTCCCAAGACTCAAAACATAAAAGGCAAGACAAGAAGCAAATAAGAAGAAGACCTAAAAACCAATAACAACATGACTCCACAAACAAATTGGCATAGCTATGCACCAGACACAATCAAACTTGGAAATCAAGCACAACAATCGCAAAATACCAAAAGCACAAGACTAATAACAAACACCATGAATCGATCCCCATGGTTCCCAGGGAAACTCTACCAAAGCCTTCTTCAAGATTTCATGGTAGCCTCTTGCTATACAATCCCCTGCATCATACTACCATAAACACATAATTATCAGTGCATAAATAAACATACACCAGTTACCTTATCTTGTTGTGCCAAGCACGCTGCTTGCAACTAAACACATCCACACCATCTCTCAAGGGACTCCAATCCTTTAGTAGATCCACCTGTAGCTAAAGACTAGCTAATATACTTGTCAAGTGCACGTTCATGAATATAGAACATATCCACATAATGTCAAACAAAATCAAGGTTAAGAAGACTTCCTGTGTGCAAAGAACTCATTCATTTGAAATTAGGGTTTCCAAACATAACCAAAGGAATTCTTTCCCATTTCCTTTCTTTTACCTTTTTACCTTGTTAGAATCGAGGCTTATTATATGTTGTCACACCACCCAACTATTAGTTATATAGACACATCAACTATTACCTTGTCATGCTAATACCAAGCATGTTACCCTGTAACTGCTTGCACATGTTAACCACATGTTCCAAATATCAAGACAATCATATCTATTAATTTGAAATCAACCGTTACCAAGACTAACAATTAGGTCATAATCCATAGTAAACTCATAGTCATCAGTCATAATACTACAACTATCACCTACTATCCTCAAGTACATATTAACTGTCTCAACACATATATTTTAGTACAATCATCGTAAAACAAGATCATTTGAACACATACTCATATTATGCAATTCATCAAACATTCATACCAACTCACAAACATACCATGATAAATAAATCAATTAGACAACATAATAGGCACTGAACACTCAAATACCAAGTAGACAACATAATCAACTATGAAACACCAAGTATAATACATAAGAAAACTCATACCTTAGTTTACCTTAGGGGAGTCTATCTTTTCTGCATTATCAATCTAGTTAGCGAGCTATAATTTTACAACATGTCAACTCAATCACTCATAAGATCATGATATCCATAACAATATCTAACTAACATGTTCACTTGTAGAGTTGAGGCTTCTGTGATCCATATCAAGTTTATGAGAGATTTTTCGGCAAAAATCACATGAGAAACCATTTGTCGACGCGTTTCGAATCAACTAGTGTGGTTCATCGTCAGGACAAGTTGAAGAAACAAATCTAGCATAGCATGTTAAATAGTCTGAGCAGAGTCTCCAACGGCTAAATTGAATAACGGCTAATTTTGACTATAGGACCCATGTCAAATTTTTAATTACTTTATTTATTATTAATATTTTTAGTAACTATTATAATTTAAATATTATATTAATTATTATTATAATTTAATTTATGGAAAATAAGTAAAATTAGGTGTTATACCTCTATATTATATATTATATATATATATATATATAGTATAATAAAATTAATGGTTAGTTTAAATAAATTATTTATTATTTAAAATTATTCATTATATATATATATTATATATATATATATATATATATATATATATTAACTTTAGGTTTGTTAGATAAAGTATAAAATAAACTAAATGGTTAGTTTAAAATAATTTATTTAATTATTTAATTATTAACTAATTAATTTTATATTATATATATAATTTTAATTAAAAATAATATAAGATAAAAAGTTTTAGGATTATAAAAATAATAATAAATAATTTTAAGGTTTAAGGCAATTTATTTGTTTATAAAATTATTTATTAATTATTTATTAATATTATATAATATATATAAAAAAAAAAACATAATAAATAATAAATAATATAAAATATAATATATATAAATATATATTATATTATATTATATATATATAGAGCCAGAAAGGAGGGGGCCGAACAAATGACTAAGAAGAGAGCATTGGAATCTAGCACCTACTGATTTTCCAGCCATCCTCTCTATTGATATTGCTTGGCCTCTTTTCAATCTCAAGAGCTTCCCTAAATTTCCGATGATGGAAATGCGAAACCTTAGCAATAACAGCCACCTCAATGCAAACATGATGATTGGTTTTTTCTACATGTTCAGCTAAAGCAGAGGTCTTAGCTCTTCTATGCTTAAGGTCAGCTACGTGCTCACTAATCCTATGATTAATGGAGCGACCAGTCTCACCAATATAGGGGGTCCCACAGGGGCAGGGGATAATATAAACCCCTTTCATATCCTTGGGGTCGATAGGATCCTTTACTGACCTCAGGGACGAATGAATGATGTTAAGCGGCCTAAAGGTCACAGGGACACTATGCATCTTGAGAATCCTTGCAATCTTATCAGTGGTCCCCTGAACAAACGGAAGATGGACTCCTGGAATCCGCTCCTTCGGTTCCCTTTTAGACAGAGAATTCTTGGTGGCTTTAAGGAAAGCCTTCTAACCCAAGTATCTACTATAACCATTCTCAACGAAGACATCAAGGAGATGGGAATTTCTTTCTCAAAACTCTTCCTATCCGAGATCCTTAGGGCCCGAGTAGCAAGGGTATTGAGAACACCCATCTTTTGAGCTGGGAAATGGTGGGAACTGGCATGAAGATACTGCTATGTATGCGTTTTCTTTCAAAAAACTTGGTGGGCGAGGGAACCATCACTATTATTAGAAATAAGAATATCAAGAAAAGGGAGGCAACGATCAACTTCCCACTCCTTAGTGAACTTAATGGCTGAGGATTGATTGTTGAGATGCTCAAAGAAAAGATCTAATTCTTCTTGGCCATGAGATCAGATGACATTGGTGTCATCCACATACCTTTTCCAGAGCTTTGGCAAGAGCCGGGAAGAACTTAGAGCCTTGGACTCAAAATCTTCCATAAAAATATTAGCAACAATAGGAGAAAGGGGGGAGCCCATGGCGACCCCACAGGTTTGCTCGAAGAACTCTCCCTCAAAACTAAAAAAGGTGGAAGTGAGGCAGATCTCCACTAACCTGGCAGTATCAAGGTCAGTTAGGCGGTTGATCACCTCCATGGCCTCCTTAATAGGGATGCAAGTGAACAGGGAAACTACATCAAAGCTAACAAGAATGTCCCCAAGGTCAAGCTTAATGTCCTTGAGTTAATCAATAAAGGAAGCAGAGTCTTTAATAAGGGACTCCGTACGACCAACTAAGGGCTTAAGCTTTAATGAAAGAAACTTAGCAAGAAGGTAGGTAGGACCTCCAATGGTGTTGACAATGGGCCTTAAGGAAGCTCCTTCCTTATGAATCTTGGGGAGACCATAGATTCTAGGAGTAATAGGGTTGCTATCAATGAGTTTATGGTGCAGGGAACTCACTGAGTTAATGGATTTAATGGCAAGAGCCACATTCCTAGCAACCTTCTTCAACGGATTCTTGGGAAGCTTTTTGTAGCTATCGCTATTATGAAGATGATCTAACATTTTGTTGTGGTAATCAACCCTGTCAAGGATGACAGTAGCACCACCCTTGTCTGCCTTTAGAACAATGATATCTTTGTTCTGGTTTAAGGATTTGAGAGCTAAAGATTCTTCTTTGCTAAGGTTGCTCTTAGGGGGCTTAGCCTTTCTCAAGACAACCGCACAGTCTTGCCTAATAGTATCCTTGATCCTATCAGGTAAACCTCTGATCCCAAACTCTATGTCACAAATGATATCATCCACAGGGATCTTCCTAGGGGCTGAGGAAAAATTCAGCCCTTTGCCCAAAACTTTAAAAATAGAAGGGGGAAAAGAGAAATTGGAAAGATTGATCACCCTGTTATTAGAAGGGTGAAGGTTATTAATACTATTAGTACTAATCTTATTATTAACTTTGCTAGAATTATTAGTAATATCATTGGAACTACTACAATTTAATATCTTATTATCGTTGTTAATCTCTACCCTTATATTATTATAATTATTATTAAATAATCCTATTATTATTATCTTATTAATGTTGATACAGTAATGATATGATATTATTATATCAGTAATGTATTATATTAAAATTAAAATTAATATTATTATATACTCCCATTAAAAACTTTATAAATATAAACATCACAATATTAAACTATTAATTAATATTAAAATATTATAACTATACTATTATTATATTAAATTATTATTAATATTATTATTATTATTAACCATGTTAATATTATTACTATCATAATCCTTATCATAATTAATATTAATGTTATCACTCGCCAATTTCTTGAACGCAGGATAAACCACAGGGTACGGGACCGAACCTTCACAGTCTGCCATACCAACCTCTAGCTCAGAGGAACTGTCGCGTATCGGGGAAGCAGAGCTGATAGGCGAAACCGCAGATTGAACCGCCGGTTCTGAACCGCTCCATGCTGGTCTAGACACTGGTGAAGGAAACAACTTACCCACAGGTATGTCAACTAGATCACAGTACTGAACAGGAACATCACTGCGACCTGCAATACCCTCGCCTGCAACAGGAATGTTCACCTAAGAAGCCACCGTAGAACCGCAAGGGGCACGGGAAGCTCTGTCTTCATCTGCGCAGCGGCCACACTTGTCAATGCACTCTGGTAAAACAGACGAATGCATATCCGAAGCGATGGAATCAACAATCACCCCAGAGAGATACCCCTCCACGTTGGTACCAGGATCCTTCAACTCAGATACGCAAGGTGCAAGGGGAGATCTGCTTCGTCCTGCATAGAGATGACCATGGTCGATGTTCTCTGACCCCAATCATCATGTTTGCATTGAGGCGGCTAGTGTTATTGCTAAGGTTTCACATTTCCATCATCAGAAATTTAGGGAAGCTCTTGAGATTGAAAAGAGGCCGAACAATCTTAATAGAGAGGATGGCTGGAAAATCAGTAGGTGCTGGATTCCAGCACTCTCTTCTTAGTCGTTTGTTCGGCCCCCTCCTCATTTCTTGGGCTCGTATTATATATATATATA